>NW_020872424.1:242811-247811 GCF_003789085.1 Penaeus vannamei
ATTTTTCTTCTAAGGAAAGGATGTATATTGAGCACACGCACAGACTGACAAACAGACAGACAAAAACATTCAGAAAGACAGACTGACAGACATGCAAAGTCAGTCAGAAATACAGACTTACAGACAGATAAAGCAAAAAGACAATCAGATATACTCAATAACAGGCAGACAGACAGAGACAGAAAGACAAATACAGTCAAAAAGACAGACTGACAGACAGACAAAGACAATCAGAAAGACAGACAAAATCAGTCAGACACACAGACAGACAGTAAGACAAATAGACTAACAAACACAGACAGACCGTAAAAATATCAACAATTAACTCCAAATACAATTCCCTTGTTTACCTTTCCCTAAATTTCACCTCAAAACATCCCCTGACAGTAGCAGAGGAAAAAACAACATCATTAACACAGTAATTAAAAATTCGCAAACAGACACAGCTGATTAATAGCCTTTACTTACTAGCATTTTGAGATTTTTTTAATGGTCGTTATGATTTTTTTTTCGGTTAGTGATCTTTTTTTTTTTAATGGTCGTTATGATTTATTTTTTTTTCGGTTAGTGAAAGTCAGGTACAAATGGATCTTTGGAGAAAATGATTAAACGTCCTTTGACACTTACTTGCTCGTCCGGTGGAGTGAGTCGGTGGTTGAGGGAAGAGAGAGAAGGTGTATAATGTATGTATATATATACATATGTGTATGCATATATGTATATATATATATATATATATATATATATACACATACATACATAATATATATATATATATATATATATATATATATATATATATATATATATATATATATATATATATATATATATATATATAATATATTATATATATATATATATATATATATATATATATATATATATATATATACATTATATATATATATATATATATATATATATATATATATATATATATATATATAATATATATTATGTATATATACATATATAACAATGATGATGATAATCATTACAATCATAATGATAACCAGGAGAACTGGCAAAGGCAACAACAATGTGAATGCAATAAGAATAACAACAACAATAAAACTGAAAGAAACAAAGATAACAACATAGTAATGCAAATGATAAATACAACAACCATAATGATAATGATAATAATAATTATTATAATATCAACGATACTAATAACAAAGAAAACTGCGATAGAAATGCCAATAACAACAACAACAACAAAACTGATAAAAACAATAATAACAACTATAGTAATGCTAATGGTAATGATATTAGTGATGATCATAATAATGATAATGATAATGATGATAATGATAATGATAAAAATAAAGATAATAATAATAATAATAATAATATAATTAATAATAATAATAATAGCGATGTGATAATAATAAATATTATGATGATAATAATGATAATAATGATAAATGATATAATAAACGATAATGGTAACAATGATACATTGATAATAATAATGATAAATAAATGATAATAATATGATAAATAATATAAATAATGATAATAATATGATAAATGATAATGATAATAATATATGATAATGATAATAATAATGATAATAATAATGATAATGATAATAATAATGATAATGATAATAATAATGATAATGATAATAATAATGATAATGATAATAATAATGATAATGATAATGATATGATGAATAATGATAATTGAAACAATAATAATAACAAAAATAGCAAAACCGACAAAGACAACAATAATAACGCTAATAACAACTGAATAAAAAGACGCAGATAACAACAACACTCCTTAAACAATAATGATAACAACGATAATAATAATAAGAAAAAAAACGGGCATTCGCCACTTTGTTCACATCAACAACAACAACAACACTTAAACAACAATGATAACAACGATAATAATAACAAGAAGAAAAAAATAAAAAAACGGGCATTCAACAGCAAACGGAATCGCCACTTTGTTTACATCATCATCAACAACAACAACAACACTTAAACAACAATGATAACAACGACAATGATCATCGGCCAGTTTGTTAAAGTTGTGCCAGGCCCGACCCAATTAATTTTCATGAATACAAACGCAGAAATAAAGGCATATCTCTCTATATATCTGACAGATATACATTTAACTCTCAATTTGCCCGGTTGATATGCATGTCTAGACTGATAAACATGCATTTATTTCTTCATTTATGCATGTCAAGTATTTGAATATTCTTTGGGTCGGGCTTAGCACAATTCTAACAAACCGGCAGCATAACAAGAAGAAAAAAATAAAATAAAACGGGCCTTCAACAGCAAACGGAATCACCACTTTGTTTACATCATCATCAACAACAACAATGATAACAACGATAATAATAAGAAAAGAAAACGAGCCTTCAACAGCAAACGGAATCGCCACTTTGTTTACATCAACAACAACAACAACACAATGATAACGATAATAATAATAAGAAGAAAAAATAAAAGAAAACGGGCCTTCACAACAAACGGAATCACCACTTGTTTACATCATCATCAACAACAACAACAACAATGATAACAACGATAATAATAAAAGAAGAAAAATTAAAGGAGCCTTACGGAATCACCACTTTGTTTACATCAACAACAACAACAACAACAATGATAACGATAATAATAATAAGAAGAAAAAAATAAAAGAAAACGGGCCTTCAACAACAAACGGAATCACCACTTTGTTTACATCAAAAACAACAACAATGATAACAACGATAATAACACGAAGAAAAATTAAAGAAAACGAGCCTTCAACAGAAACGGAATCGCCACTTTGTTTACATTACAACAACAACAACAACAATGATAACGATAATAATAATAAGAAGAAAAAAATAAAAGAAACGGGCCTTCAACAACAAACGGAATCACCACTTTGTTTACATCATCATCAACAACAACAACAATGATAACAACGATAATAATAACAAGAAGAAAAAAATAAAAGAAAACGAGCCTTCAACAGCAAACGGAATCGCCACTTTGTTTACATCAACAACAACAACAACAACAATGATAACGATAATAATAATAAGAAGAAAAAGATAAAAGAAAACGGGCCTTCAACAACAAACGGAATCACCACTTTGTTTACATCATCATCAACAACAACAACAATGATAACAACGATAATAATAACAAGAAGAAAAAAATAAAAGAAAACGAGCCTTCAACAGCAAACGGAATCGCCACTTTGTTTACATCAAAACAACAACAACAATGATAACAACGATAATAACAAGAAAAAAAATAAAAGAAAACGGGCCTTCAACAGCAAACGGAATCACCACTTTGTTTACATCAACAACACAACAATGATAACAACGATAATAATAACAAGAAGAAAAAATAAAAGAAAACGAGCCTTCAACAGAAAACGGAATCGTCAGTTTGTTTACATCTGCGAGACGGTTGCCCTGACCTGACTTTCTCCCGAAGAGCATCTTGTTTCGTCTTCTGGAATGCATGATTGGCTTTCATGAGATCGGTCATGAGGGGAGAGAGGGGAATGAGGGAGGGAGGGAGAGGGAGAGAGGAGGAGGATGGAGGAAAGAGGGGATGAAGGAGGAGGGAGGGGAGAGAGGAGAGAGGGAGGGAGTGAGGGGAGAGAGGGGGAGATGAGGGGAGGCAGAGGAGAGGAGAGAGGGAGGAGGAGAAGAGGACGATTTAGAGAGAAGGAGGGAGAAAGAGAGGAGGAGGGAGGGAGGCATGGAAGGAAGAGAGGGAGGGAGGAGGGAAGGGAGGGAGAGAGGGGGATGAGGGAGGGAGAGGAGGAGGGGGAGGGAAGGGGGAGGGGAGAGGAATAGAGAGAGGGGAAAGGGGAGAGGGAGGGTGATAAAGGGGAGCAGGGAGAGTGGGGAAAGGAGGGGGATCAGGGAGAGTGAGAGGGTGAGAGAGAGAGAGAGAAGGGAAGAAAGGGGAGGGAGAGAGGGGAGAAGTGGAGTGACAGTGGAGAGGAAGAGAGGGAGAGCGGAGATAGTAGAAAGGGGGTTAAAGAGAGGAGAAGGGAGAGAGGTTAAATAAAGGGGAGAGGGAAAATGAGGGATAAACAGAGAGGGAAGGGTTTGAGATGTGGAGAAGAGAATGGAGAGGGAGAGAGTGGAAGAGGGGTTAAATGAGAGGGAAAGTGGGAGAGTGGGATAAACAGATGGGAGGGAGAGAGGAAACAGGATAAAGGGGGGAAAGCGATACAGGAGAAGGGTTGAAAGAGGGAGAGGAAGAGAGTAAGGGAAAAGATGAGAAAAGAGTGAGAGGGAATGGAGAGGGAAGGAAAAGCTAAGAGAAAGCTAAGGAATGAAAAGAGGAATTGCACACACACACACACACACACACACACACACACCACACACACACACACACACACACACACACACACACACACACACACACACACACACACAGAATAAGACCGAGGGGAGTAGAAAGGGGTGAGAGAAAAGACAAAAGGCGAGATGGTCGATTGGCCCATGGAATTACAAGGCGAAGATAGACCTTAACGACCTTAACGGGTCAAATTTCACGCATAACTTAGCATACTTTTGCCTGCATGAACGAAAGTGTACAATTTTAGCCTGGCTTCGAGAACTATTATTATTATCATTGTTATTACTTTTATTATCAGGTTTATTATTGTTGTACATTATCATTATTATTATTATTTATTATTATTAGTATAGTAGTAGTAAGTATATTATTATTATATATTATATTTATTATATTATTATTATTATTATATTATTATTTTTATTATTATTATTATTATTATTATTATTTATATATTATTATTATTATTATTATTATTATTATTATTATTATTATTATTATTATTATTATTATTATTATTATTATTATTATTATTATTATTATTATTATCATTATCATTATTATTATTGTTGTTGTTATTATCATTATTGTTGTTATTACTATCAGTATTAGTGTTATTATCAATAATAATAATAATGATAATGA
>NW_020872424.1:255311-257811 GCF_003789085.1 Penaeus vannamei
AACACACAAATACATCCACAAACAACAACAAATACATCACACAAATACATCCACAAACAAACAGACAAATACATCCACAAACAAACAGACAAATACATCCACAAACAAACAGACAAATACATCCACAAGCACAAACAAATATATCCACAAACAAACAGACAAATACATCCACCAACACAAACAAATACATCCACCAACAAACGGACAAATACATCCACAAACACAAACAAATATATCCACAAACAATTACAAATAAATGCATTCACAAACAAATGCAACCATAAATAAACAAATAAATACATCCATAAACAAACAAATACATTCACACACTAATACATCCACAAACAAATATATCCACGAACAAACACAAACAAATGCATCCACAAACAAACGCACACGCATAAAACAAAACAAAACAAAAAAAAGTCCATCCAAAGTCCTCTCTCTCCATCCACTCTATTCTTGTCTGCTAATCTTTTCGTCTCAAGTTATTCCGTTTCTCAAGAAGGTGACAGAAGGTCTTCAACATTGTCTTGAGTCAAGACCAGGGTGACGAAAGACCTGTGTGTGTGTGTGTGTGTGTGTGTGCGTGTGTGTGTGTGTGTGTGTGTGTGTGTGTGTGTGTGCGCGTGTGCATGTATGTGTGCGTGTGTGTGTGCGTGTGCATGTATGTGTGTGTGTACGCTCAAGGATGTGTTAGTGCAATTCTGAGAGTGTATGTGTGTGTGAAAATCTCTGAACAGGAATAGATGAGACAATATATATTCACAGTATTTGTAATGTTTTAAACCGGTTTCGAGTATACAATTATTTTCATTAAATACAGCGCATACATTACCGATGAAGTTGAAGACGAATCCAATCAAATACATATTTTGCACTCAAAAAATGCTTATTCTCATTCATTTACTTTTTTCTGTATTTCTCGCAATGAACAGTATGTGTTGTGAGAGAGAGTTCGTGTATGTGTGTGTGTGTGTGTAAGAGTTCGTGCATGTGTGTGTGTGTGTGTGGAGTTCGTGTATGTGTGTATGTGTTGTGAGAGAGAGTTCATGTATGTGTGTGTGTGTGTGTGTGTGTGTGTGTGTGTGTGTGTGTGTTGTCGCTTCTATGAAAACACCTGTACGCACTCGTGACCTGACCTCTCTTTCCCCTTCTCCCCCCACCCCCTTTCTCCTTCCCCTCTCTTCTTATTTCCCTCCCTTCTCTCCCCCCTCCTTTCTCCTCTACTTTCTCCTTCCCCTCTCTTCTTATTTCCCTCCCCTTCTCCCCCTTTCTCAGCTCTCCGTTCTCAATTCCCCTTTCCCTTTCGTCTCCCCTCTTTCCTTCTCTTCTCCCCCTCTCTCTCTCCCTTTCTTCCCCACCTCCATCTAAAAATACATTATATATATATATATTTCACAAATAAATAACAAGAATAAATCATACAAATACATTTTACAAATACATCACTTTAATACATTTTACAAAGACATTACTTTAATACATTTTACAAAGACATTACACAAATAAAATCCACATTTCACAAAATAGGATACTGAGGGGAGTGTGAAAGGCTGTGACGTCACTAAGCTCGTATTTTGCACCTCACTGTGTGACGTCATCAGTCGGTCAATGTATATATCTGTGTTTGTTTCTGTCTATGTCTCTTTTTTTCTCTGTCCGTCTCTCTGTCCGTCTCTCTGTCCATCTGTCTCTGTCTCTCTCTCTGTCTCTGTCTCTGTCTCTCTCTCTCTCTCTCTCTCTCTCTCTCTCTCTCTCTCTCTCTCTCTCTCTCTCTCTCTCTCTCTCTCTCTCTCTCTCTCTCTCTCTCTCTCTCTCTCTCTCTCTCTCTTCCTTTCCATCTCCCAATCCCATTCACACACCCACACCCCTATCCACATCCACACACCATAACAACCCTCCGACACACCCATACACACACACACACATTAGCCATTTTTAGCATATCACTGTTTATAGCCTCATCAACTTTCACACCTTGGCAACAGCATAGTGGTATAAGCTTCGTAGGATATTAGTGAGGAAACAGGTTGATAGAAAGATGGATGGGTGGATGGATAGATGGATAGAAAGATGGATGGGTGGATGGATGGATGGGTGGGTGGGTAGATGGATAGATGGATGGATTGATGGATGGATGGATGGGCATATAAATAGATGGATAGGCAGAGGGATTGAAGGATGGATAAAGGGATAGATGGATGGTGGATGAATGGACGGATGGATGGATGGATAGATGGATATATATATTGATAGATAGATTGATAAATAGATAATTAGATATATACCCAACCCCACAGACACCTCCACACACGCTCACACACCCACACACACACACCATGTAAGTGACAAGCAGTTGACAAGGTACTATGAACCTGTTAAAAGAAAAGCCAAGTACACCTGCTGCCATCTGGTGAGGATTTTGTGTATTTGTTTATTTTGTTTTTGTGTCTCTTTTCATTTATTTATTTCTATTTTTTATTATGTTTAAGTGTTC
>NW_020872424.1:262811-269916 GCF_003789085.1 Penaeus vannamei
GGGTTGGGGAGTAAAAAGGGGGGGTGAGGTGGGAGGGGTGGGGGTGAGGTGGAGGGGGGCTGGCAACTTGTCATGGTTGCTAATGGTGTTGGTGGTGTTCCTCTGGGCGTGTGGTGTTGGGTCCTATTCTATTTTTTTCAATTTTTGATTTTTTAATTTTGTGTAGGGGTTGGGGATGGGTGAGATTTTTTTTGTTGTTTTTTGTTTTTATTTCGACTTTATTTGCAGTGTGTAGGGGTTGAGGTGGGTGTGAATTTTTTTCTTTCGATTTTATTTTCATTTAGGTTTTGTTTTGTTGTATTTATGTATTCTATTAATAGGATCTTAATACTGATGTTATTATTTCGTATTTATTATTTATCGATTAGTTTATTATCATTATTATTGTCATTATCGTTATCATTATCATCATCTACGGTAGAAAACCCAGAATACACAAAGGAGATAATAAATCTAGTCTATGTAAAGTGTTTTTATCATACGTACATGTGTATCCATCTATTCGTATCCATATGATCTATGAACCAACATAATAGTCCCCCCTTCTCTAACTATCTATCTGTGACCTCCCTAACCACCTATCTATCGATCACCCTAACCCTCCCTGAACCGTATCCATGCTGACAAATGTAGGAAAAGGTATGAATGAGACTGGATATCTTCACAATACAAGAGATGTATTTGACCGGTTTCGATTATGTCTTCGTCAGAAATGTGTATACTTATGTGACGAAGACATAATCGAAACCGGTCAAATACACCTCTGGTATTGTGAAGATATCCAGTCTCATTCATACCTTTTTCTACTAACCCTTCCTCTCTCTAACCATTTTATAGATCAGAGGTCGGCAACTTTTGGCACGAGTGACAGAGTTGCCACGCAGAGCACTTGTCTATATGGAACGCTATTTAATTCAGAGGGGCAAAGAAATATCATGAAAGAGAGAGAGAGAGAGAGAGAGAGAGAGAGAGAGAGAGAGAGAGAGAGAGAGAGAGAGAGAGAGAGAGAGAGAGAGAGAGAGAGACTTTTTGACTTTGACAAGTTTATTGAGACATGAGAGAGAGAGATTAGAAAGAAAGAAAGCCTTATCATTATGGGTACCAAAATTTTAAAATCTAGAAATATTGGAAACTCCTGCAAATGATCATCTGTTACAGACAGATCATTATCTGTCGACCAACCTAGCCTTCCATCCCTCTCTCTAACTATCTATCTACCAACCCCTTCTCTCTCTTCTCTCTTCTATCTATCCGTCCGCTAAGTCTCAAGTCCCTCTATCTATCAATCTATCTAGCCAACCCCTTCCCCACTCTTTATCTATCTATCACCCCCTAACCTCCCGCCCCCCCGTAAATAACACCCCCGCACACTTATAGACAAAGCAGCACCACCCGAAGGTCACCCACCAAACCAACCCCACTTTTTCTTCTATCCATCTATCTATCTAACCAACCCCTCCCCACTTTTATCTATCTATCACCCACATAACCCACTCTCTCTCTATCGCTCTATCTAATCTAACCAACCTCCACTCTCTACCTATCATACCCCATCTCTACTCTTCCTCTATTAATACCCCCCCCTCCCCAAACCCACTCCCTCTCTCTATCCATCTAACCAACCCCTATTTATCACCTATCAACCCCCCAACGACCCCACTCTTCTCCTCTCTATCCATCTATCTATCTAACCCCACCCCTCCCCCCACTCTCTCTCTCCCATCTACCGACCCCCTCCCCAACCTCTCTATCTATCTATCACCCACCATACCAACCCCACTCCCTCTCTCTCTTATCTACTATCTATCTAACCACCCCAATCCTCCCAATCCTGCTCTCTCTCTATCTATCTAACCATCCCCTTTTTTATAATCACCAACCCATACCGACCCCACTCTCTCTTCTATCTATCTATCTAACCACCCCATCCCCACTCTCTATCTATCTATCACCCACCAAACCAACCCCACTTTTCTCTATCCATCTATCTATCTAACCAACCCCTCCCCACTTTTTATCTACCTATCACCCACCATACCGACCCCACTCTCTCTCTATCTATCTATCTATCTAACCACCCCCTCCCCACTCTCTATCTATCTATCACCACACAAACCAACCCCACTTTTCTCTATCCATCTATCTATATAACCAAACCCCTCCCCACTTTATCTACCTATCACCCACCATACCGACCCCCACTCTCTCTCTATCCTATCTATCTATCTAAACCCCCTCCCCACTCTCTATCTATCTATCACCCACCACCAACCCCACTCTCTATCCATCTATCTATCTCTACCACTCTCTCTCTATCTATCTAACCACCCCTCCCCACTCTCTATCTATCTATCACCCCCCAACCAACCCACCACTCTCTCTCTCTCTATCCATCTATCTATATCTAACCACCCCCCCTCCCCAACCCACTCTCTCTCTATCTATCTAACCACCCCCTCCCCACTCTCTATCTATCTATCACCCACCATACCGACACCCCAATCTCTCTCTATCTATCTAACCACCCCCTCCCCACTCTTTTATCTATCTATCACCCCCCATAAATAACACCCCCCCCCCTCCCATAAATAACACCCCCGCACACTTATAGACGAAGCCCCAACCCCGACCTCTCCTATCCTGCTTAAAAAAGAGAATTGACACCAATAACATCATTATATAGAGGTGTTAATCCCACAAGATGGAACGCCACAGGTTGATGACGTCAGGAAGAGGTGACGTCAGGTAGGGTGACGTCGATTCCTGTGACGTATGAGGTCATTAAAACAAACATGAAGCGGGGAGAGAGGCACGCTTAATTACTCTATCTTTTTTTTGTATTTTTTTTACTAATGAAGGTGGATTAATTGGATAATTGGTGACGTTTTTATTTTCTTTCTTTAATGATGTCATTAAGAGTCGTAAAAATTGTTTTTTTTCTATATATGTTCAATTATTTGTGTGTTTTTTTTTTATTGTTCTGTTTGTTCATATTTTTATCTGTTATCTTTTTTATCCATTTATTTTATGTTCGTATATCGACAATGTGATTTTTTGTACGTGTTTGTTTTTTGTTCATATTCTATTTTTTAATCAATTCCTTTTTCATATATCAACAATGTGGATTTTTTTTGTTTGTTGCTTTTTCTGTTTGTTATATTTCTTTCTATTGTTTTATCGATTTCTTGTTTATATGTAAACATTGTGAATTGTTTTACATGAAATATTCGTAATTTCATTCTTTATTGAGTGCAATTTCTTCATGTTATATCATTTCCCTCTTTCTTATTTACTTATTATTCTTATTCCTTTTCTTATCTCTCTTATCTGGACGTAAAAATCTACGTGAATTCTAATCTATGATTTAATCGAATGTCATCAAAGTGTAAAATTTCGTTCTTTTTATTATTTCCTTTTTTCTTGTTTACTTTCTTATCCATCATCTTATCTTTCTTATCCCGACGTGGGAATCTATTTTTTATTACTTCCCTCTTTCTTTATTTACTTTATTATCCTTTATCTTATCTTTCTTATCTTGGTTTGAGAATTTAATCCTTTTTTTCTATTATTTCTTTATTTTTTATTAGTTCCCTCTTCCTTAATTACTTTCTTATCCCTTATCTCATCTTTCTTATCTTATCCTTTTTTCTATTTTTTCCCTTTTTCTTATTTTCTTTCTTCCTTATCTCATCATTCTTATCTCGGCGTAGTAATCTAATCTTTTTATATATTACTTCCCTCTTACTTTATTTACTTTCTTATCCTTTATCTCATCATTCTTATCTCGACGTAGTAATCTAATCTTTTTATCTATTTCTTCCCTCTTTCTTGTTTACTTTCTTATCCTTTATCTCATCTTTCTTATTTCGTCGTGAGAATTTAATTTTTTTTCTATTATTTCCCCTTTTCTTGTTTACTTTCTTTTCTCTTATCTCATCTTTCTTATTTCGACGTAGGAATCTAATCTTTTTTTATTACTTCCCTCTTTCTTATCTTCTTTCTTATATCTTATCTCATCTTTCTTAGGTCGACGAGAGAATCCATTTTTTTTCTATTTTTTCCTTTTTTTGTTTATTTTATTTCTCCCTTATCTCATCTTTCTCATCTAATCATTTTTTCTATCATTTCCCATTGTTTCTTATTTTCTTTCATCTCTCTCATCTCATCTCTCTCATCTCTCGACGTTATCTAATCAAACGAATCTGACTTTATCTCTCTCTCTCTCTTCTCTCTCTCCTCTCTCTCTCTCTCTCTCTCTCTCTCTCTCTCTCTCTCTCTCTCTCTCTCTCTCTCTCTCTCTCTCTCTCTCTCTCTCTCTCTCTCTCCTCTCTTCTCTTTCTCTCTCTCTCTCTCTCTCTCTCTCTCTCTCTCTTCTCTTCTCTCTCTCTCTCTCTCTCTCTCTCTCTCTCTCTCTCTCTCTCTCTCTCTCTCTCTCTCTCAAAAAAAAAAAAAAAAAAAAAAAAAAACGTTGATGACCCTTGACCTCTGCCCCTTGCCGATAAGTGACCTACGTCCATTCACCTCCTCCGTCCATCGGGCCAGGTCAATCGTGCGCTTGTTCCTAAGGCCCGAGGAAGGTCAGATGTCAGGTCATATTGCTGAAGAAGGGGCAGGGAGGGTTGCCATGTGTTGTTAAAAGGTCGATTTTTCAGGTGGTCGTTATTTTGGTGTGGGTTTTCGTCTTCTTTTTGTTATATTTACTTATTTATTTATTTATGTATTTATTTATTCTATTTATTTATTTATTTATCTATTTATTTATCTATTTATTTATCTATTTATTTATCTATATTATTTATCTATTTATCTATTTATTTATCTATTTATTTATCTATTTATTATTTATTTATTTCCTATTTATCTATCTGTATTTAGTTATTTAGTTATTTATTTATCGATTTATTAGTTTATTGTTATTATTATTATCATTATTATTATATTATTATTATCATTATATACATATCATTATTATCATTATTAAATTATTATTTAATTATTATTATTATTATTTTATTATTATTATTATTATTATTATTATTATATATTAATTATTATTATTAATAACATTTATTATTATATTATTATCATTATTATCATTGTTATCATTGGTTATTATTATTATTAATATTATTATTATATTATTATTATATATTAATTATTATTATTATTATTATTATTATTAATTATTATTATTTTATTATTGTTATTATTGTATATTATTATTATTATTATTATTGTTGTTATTATTATTATTTTTATTATCATTTTTTATCATTTTTTTATTATTCATATTACATTATTACTTTTGGTGAGTGTACTTATCTAAATATTTGAAAATGATTTGAAAGTTATGTTTATGTAGACTGATTAATTTGTATACACATCACACCACGTATACACGTAGGGACACACACAATTTCTGCACACAACACACACCCGCACATATTAACGAACTTTTGTGTGTGTGTGTTTGTGTATCTCCGTAGACAGATAGATGAAGAGATAAATCGATAGATAAATAGATACTGAAAACTGCCAATAATCCCAAAATCCACCATCTCCTTTTTATCAAGTTCAATCTGCCACATCAGGTGTCTCAGAACCCGAGGGGGGGGCGGGCAGGGGGGGGACAAGGGGGTCTTCTACTGTATAATGAACCAAATTAGATATAATGATTTTTTTTTTTTTAAATTTATGTTTGTGTCTTGGTGTTTATACAGTAGATAAGATTTCACTGTATGTAAGTATGTGTAGTTTGTGTGTATGTATGTACGCATGTGTTTATGAATGTATCGTTGATTATGTACGTAAATATGTTTGTATGTAAGTATGAATGTATATATATATACACATCATCGTATATGTATTTATGTATACATGAAATATATGTTATGTATACTGTGTTTGTTAAATGTATTTTACATTTATTTTTTTATTTTATTTCACATTCTTTCTTCTTTTTTTTCATTTAACCTGATAAAAAATCCTTATTAAAAGCTCAAATAAATAAAAAAATAAATAAATCATAATAAATTAATTAATTAAAAGCAAAACGAAATAAAAACATACAAAATACAGCTGAATTTTCCCAAGCTTTTAAATACACGTTGTCTAACCTCTATGCTAAGGTGCCTCAAGGTCGCATTTCACCTGCCGTGACCTTTCAACCTGCGGGCTGCCCGGAACAAACACAAAATTGACCTAGTTTGACCTCTCGTTCTCTTGCCTCGGGTCATGTGTTATTGTTTACTTGTGGGTCATGTGGATAGCGCGACAGGTTTTTGCTTTCTTCTCTCCTTCTTCTTCTTCTTCTTTTTTTTCTTCTTATTTTTTACTTCCTCTTTCATTTTATTGTTTTTTTCTTCTTTCCTGTTCTTCCTTGTTCTTACTCTTTTCTTCTTCTTTCCATTTAATTTCGTGTTTATATATATATATATAGATCCTCTCTCTCTAATCCTCTCTCTCTCCTCTTCTAATCTATACACTCATCATATATATTACTGCTCTCTGCTCTCTCTCTCTTCGTCTCGTCCTCTCTCTCTCTCTCTCTCTCTCTCTCTCTCTCTCACTCTCTCCTCTCTCTCTCTCTCTCATCTTCTTCTCTCTCTTTCTCTCTCTCTCACCACACTTTCGCTCTCTCTCTTATTTGTAACTGTAGAAATAAAAGAAAATATCAATTTTGCTTTTATATTTTTTCTTTTACTTTCCTGCTTCAGTGATATTAAAAATTATGCATGTGTAGATATATCTTTTCTGTTTTAAGTGTTCACGTATACTTGAATGTTGCATGTTTGTCTGTTTGTTTGTTCGTGTGTGTTTGTATTCGTTGTCGTCCATGTGTATATGTAGATGTTGCATGAATGTTCGTCTGTAACTTTGTGTGTATCTTGCGCAAGTAAAATGCCTTGCTAAGTGTAGAACAAGGTGTTGTGTGTGTGTATTTTTGTGTAATGTGTGGTAAATGTTTGTATACTCCATATCTTACCTGTTTTTTATGCTTGACATAGAATAATATACCCTGTACCCCCACAGGTCCCATAGAGAGTATGTCAGATACCCTCATACCTGTTGCTTACTACCTCTCCCTACATAACCTTCCTCCGAA
>NW_020872424.1:270016-298473 GCF_003789085.1 Penaeus vannamei
AATTGGATATCAGAACTCATGTACTTACAGATTCATGGCTCAGTGAGGATACGAACATCATTCTTTATATAAAAGCACAGCTTATAAGTTATGGTCTAATGTTTTGATTATGTCTCTGCAAAAAGAGGGTAATCTACACATACATTTGCATTAAATCACTGCATTATCACTTCGTATATACATACAAATCTCTGTAACCTGACATTGTATTTCAATTTGTGATACGTTTCCATAAGTGGTTAAGGGAGTTCTCTGGCAATCTTGGTCTAGTACGAGAAGACAGAAATATGAGCCGAGGCACAGTGATAAAACCTTTTAAGCCTTAAACAAAGTGAAGCACTTCAAACCTTATAGCTTTAACCTCGGGCGCAGTGTGAAAGCCTTCCGTACAAGAGGGCAGATCTGTTCAGCAGACTTACTTTGATCTTGAGTAACAGAGAAAAGCCTTCTGTGGTGATCATTTAATGTATGTAGAATGAACCAACTTCTTCAGTGCTTTAGGGCGTCTTCTGTACGTGCCATAAAAGTTAATCCAGAATTCAAGTTTAATCCAGATCTCTAGAGCGCATGCGCAATGGCAGCGTCCAGGATCAACTTTTATTTCATCTCTGGACCAGCATTCACTTTTGAGCTCGTATTTAATCCTGCCATGCTCAAAATGAGCAATAGTCGAACATTCAGGTAAAAAGGATGAAGTCGAGTTGCCATAAATGTTTATTATTGCGAATAATGAAACTAATTCTGGCATTTTCATGCTAAAGATGTGTATAAACTTTATCAACATAATTTTCATAAGTCGTGGATACTTAAACTGCAGAAATAACTCTCGAAAAAAAACGAAAAGAAATCCCACAAATAATTCCAGAGTTTCAATAACATCACGATTAGGTTTCAGATTTAAAGTACAAACTTTCTGAATCTTTATATTACAATGCCTTCAAAACTGCGTGGAATTTGTTATCATATTCCTCGACAGCAACAAAACACGAAAAAAAAAAACTCTCAGAAATAAACTGATGTAACTTTTGTTTGACAGCTACAGTTCTGTTGCCTATAAAAAGAGCATTTGAAGTCCTTTATATGGATTTAGTTGTCGTAACACAAATGCACATCCTCATGCTATAAGACTGCCGTATGTATATATATATATATATATATATATATATATATATATATATATATTATATATATATATTTTTTTTTTTTTTTTTTTTTTTTTAGCAAACGTCTCGGTAACAGCATTAGCGTGCGATATGAAACTCAAAGAGTTTGCTAATTTCGACTACACAAATGCCCGCTCTTATTGTAAAAGGATTTACTGATAATCGCATGGACGCGTGCGTCTGGTATTGTGTATACATCTGTGAAAGTACAGTGGATTTGGATGAAACTTTAATCTGGATTTAACGCTGCGTTCGGAACTGCTCGTCTATCTCGTCCAGCCCAGTTGGACAAGATGTTTTGACCGTTCGGAACTTCCACAATCTCGTCCCGGACAAGTATTCTGGCTCGTCCAACTCGCCCTCCTGCGAACCTGGGCGAACAGGACGAGATGACGTCACAGTAATTTTGTAAACATTGACAGTTGTAGGTAACCGCAAGATATTGGTGGGTAATTTATAACCCTTTATTGGTGTATCAAAGGATATTTTTTGTGTTTGTCAGTTGCAGGTAAGTTAAATATGCATCAAAGGAGTTACAAAACCTATGCAGCGTGTAAAATAAAGACACCAGTATATAATAATAAAAAAAATAAAAAATAAAAAAATAAAAAAATAAAATAAAAATGTTTACCTTGGAGCCGGTTGCATTCTGGGCAGAAAGGGTCTTGGAGGTCGAACGCGGCCCACTTGTCCTGCTGGTCCTGGACAAGGTGTCTGGACGAGCAAGACGAGCAGTTCCGAACGCAGCATAACTTTTATGACGCGTACAGAAGAGACCCTTGTACAAGAAAAAAATCCTTTCAAGTTTTTAACAGATACATTTCTTTAAAGGATCTTTAAACTCCAGAGACCGAAAAAATCAAACCTGAATCTGCCATCAGCCCGACGCCGCCGCTGCTGACATCAATGCCTTCATCAACGCCGAAACGCGAGGAAAAATACCAAAGCTTATAGAACCCTCCTTTGTTAAAGACGCTAAAATGGTCTTAACTAACGCCGTCTACTTCAAAGGCTTTTGGAAATACCCGTTCAAGCCTCAAAGGACCCACAAGGACAAGTTTTTCGTAACCCCGGAAGAGTCTGTCCAAGTGGATATGATGACGCAAACGGGAAGGTTCAAATATGGTAATGTATGGGAGTTCTTCCTTTATACAAAATGAACCTCCCTACCTTTCCTTGTGTCCAGTTTCCGTTATTACATATTTTTTCCCATTTTCATTGCGTTTGTATCGATTTGTCGCAAATCAAAATCAATTATGTGTTCATTAGGTGTCTTTCTCTTTATGGGAACATGTACACAATTCCAACACAGAACAAGTTACCTTACAATGCAAAGAAATCGTAAAAAATGAATCACCTTATCAACGAACTTCAAATATGTCCAACTCCGTTCCAGTGGACTCGGAAGCTTCACGCCCAGGTGCTGGAGATGCCCTACAGGGCGACGCCGTGTCCATGGTGGTGCTCCCGCGGGGAGGCCACTGGGACCGTTGTGTGGATTTCCCAAGATAGCGTGAGGAGAAACTCGGTATTTTTGAATTGCAAGGTAAGCGAACCTGGTAGTTTGGGAATGGTAAGCAAAGGGTCGTAGTTACTCACAAATTGAGGTATAATCTGCTATCACAATATATATATAATATATATATATATATATATATATATATATATATATATAATATACATATATATACATACATATATATATATATATATATATATATATATATATATATATATATATATATATATATATATATATATATATAAAGTACCAACAGGAAACTTTCCTCAGTACAGCCTAGAGCAGCCCGAGGGATATTTGCTGTTTCAGTCTTACAGGCGGCCGTTTTGAATGATTAATTAAGCCAATACTTACCTTTTACATTCATCACTTACATTCCTATTTTTTTATTCTGTCTTTGCAATGAATGAAAAAGCGCATGTCATTCTGATATTTATACATACATATTAGAATGTATATATACATACGCATATATATGTATATATAAATGTGTATATATTCATATATAAGTGTATATATATATTTACTTATTTATTTATTTATATGTATATACATATACATCCATATATGTATATATGTACACACACACACACACACACATATATATATATATATATATATATATATATATATATATATATATATATATATATATATATATATATATATATATATATATATATATATATATATATATATATGGTATGCGGGCTAAGTGTGTTCACTGGGCTGATCCCAACGCCTGTGAAATTAGGATCGTCATGAAAAAAATAATCATATATAATGTGTTACCATTAGGATCATTCAAAATGTGATAGGTAAAATAAACTTAACGTTCAATCACATAATACCAGTATAAGAAACGTAATCCTGGGAAGCCAGATGTAAACCTCTGTTGGACCTCAAGATGGTGGCTGAAGGGAAAATTGGCTCGCGTAGGGTTTTGAGTTTTAAACACTCCGAGCTTACATATCATACCATTACTTCAGTAAAGATTCTGCGCATCTGGTTGCAAAATCGTTACATATTGGTAATAGATATCCCTGAAAGATTAAACTTAGTCTTGCTACTTATTTATATCTAAACTGAGAGAGCAATAAACGATTATTTAATGAAATGAAATACTGATAACCTATTAAAAACTGCTTTGCTTCTTGTAGCGAAATCATGACGCAAAATACCTTTAAAAAATAGCCTCGTATCCACGCCTTCCTTCTCCAGACTTTAAAGAATATGGGAATCCGTGACCTTTTCTCATCCGCCGCCGATCTGACCGACTTCACACATGTTCGAGGATTAATGGTGAATGGAGCGATCCACAAGGCCCTATAGAGGTGGACGAAGAAGGCGCAGAGGCGGCAGCGGCGACGGTGCTCGCTGTGACTAAGTCTAGTCCAATGCCTCCAAAGACGACGTTCACGTGCAACCGGCCCTTCGTTTTCTACATTAAAGATAACGAGGCGAACAACATCCTGTTCATGGGTGTTTATAGGGGTCTTTGAGGGTCCTCTGCTGGACCTTGTTATCATTATGGTTGGCATTGTTCTCGTTGATTTTAACGTTATTATTATTATCATTATTATTTTCTTGTTATTCTTGTTATTATTATTAAAGGTATTATCATTGTTATTGTTATTATATCATAGGTATTATCATTGTTTTATTATTATCATTATCATTGTTATTGTTGACATAGGTATTATCATTGTTATTGTTATTATTATCATAGGTATTATCATTATTATCATTAAGATTATTATTATGATAATTATCATTATATTAAATATTAATTGCATTCGATTGTTATTTTCTTATCTCTATTATTGCATTTCAACATTATCATTATTATTATTACAACTAGTGTTACTATTTTCATCATTATGGTTATTATTATCATTACTACTGCTATTATTATAAACATTATTGTTATCTCATTATTGCCACTATTGTTATTGTTAGTGTCAAATTTTGTTAGTTTGCCTCCCCTCTTTAAAACTAACACAAAATCATCATTACCATCATTTTTATGCCCCTGACTATACCGTAAAGGACCACGTACTGAAGACCCAGAGGAGACCAAACACTGTTCACACCCCTTCTGTATAAAGTAAAGTAAGCTATGCCAGAGTAAATCCATTGATATTAAGTTGCTTAAATAAAAGTAACTGAGAGAAAATAAACCCTAAAAGGTAATAGTTATTAAAACCACTTGGAATCATAGTTATGTAAAGAGCATTAAAAAAAAAAAAAAAAAAAAAAAAGCGTGACCTGAGAATCAGATGAAGTATATCAACCTATTGAATCATAATCCTTCCTCAAAAAAGATATATCGTTGTAAACCAGATTAATCCTACTGACGCTCCAGACTGTTTAAAGCGTGCATTTTTCCTTTCCAAGAAAGAGGGTTAAACAAACCTATTTATCGATCCTAGTAGTGACATTGCTGAAACTTTTATGAATGCGCGTGTGCGTTAATGATCAGCAGAAACAAATATGGGCTGATCTTCCAGTGCGAGGTTGCCTTGAGCAGAGGCACAGGAAGCGGGATCGGCCGAACGAAGCCCAAGTCCCAAACACGAGGAAGGCCATCAGGAGGAAAACTGCAAGGAACTTCATTGTGATCTTTTTACTGTAAAGAAATCAAGTTATGAGACAAAGATAAGGATAGGTCCGATATGCGAAGCTGAGCTTCGCCCGGCCTGTGCCAACTAATGTTGACTTGATCAACGTGTGTCAGCTAGTGCAACAGAGGTAGCAATTACCTCAGGGCGACAATTGCAACTTTTCACTACTGGTCGGGGCGCGTTACCACTGTACTATCCTGAAGGTTTAATGATAAGGCAGGTTTTTGGAGTATTTTATACCTAGGACATGATCTTGGGGGTCTGGGATTTGACGGACGACCTGGGGAACTAGATGGTTTGGGAAAGCTTTGGGAACGTCATATGATTCCATCTGAATATGCAATAATTTGTTTGTTTGCCATTTCTAGGAAATTTGACTGAAAACTGAATTTACTACAAATTCCAATAACGTGGTTTGTCAGAGGGTGACTATGGGATATCATTGTCAAATATCATTCAGGAAAACAAAAAACCAGGATTATTTTCTGATTTTTATCCCTATTAAAACTAACCAAAACACATTTTAAATCGTCGTCTGGAGTATACTGTAAACTGAAGATGTGTGTGTGTATATACATATTTTATGTATGTCATAAATATGATATATATCATATATATATACACACATAAATACAATGTATTGCATATACTATCATAATTCATATTATGTTTTACAAATATACCATATACATATATATATCTTATATCATATACATTATGTATATCATAACACATACATTATATATATCATACATCATATACATCATTTATATACAATATATTTTGTATTATATATATCATCCTTTATATATATTGTTTATACGATATTATATATATGATATTTATTATATATGTTATATAAATTTAAACATATAAATTATATATATTATACATTATATATTATATATTTTATATATATATATATTTATATATTATATATATATATATATATATATATTTATATATATATATATATATATATATATATATATATATATATATATATATATATATATATATATATTATATTTTATATATATCATATATTATACATATACATATGTATATGTATATATATATTGATTACTTATATTATAATTATTATATACATAGATTCCATATATTATATGCATCATATATTATATACAGGTGGTCCCCTACTTGCGAACTTCCGAGTTACAAATTTCGGTACATACGAACAAAGCTGTCAGGAGGGAGTGAGAGTAGCGCGCGTCGTAAACTATAGCTCTCTCACTGTACCCACAAGGTCTCATTCAAACGTGTGTTGTACGCTCTCCAGAAAACTTTGTGATTTTGTGATTATTTTTGTAATTGTATTTTTGCTAAATACGATAAAATAAAAGAGTTATGGCTAAATCTCTGACCCCCCCCCCCCATCTGCCTCCAGCTCCGATGTTTACTTTGTCGCGTCTGAGCAAATATACCCAACATTTTTTTTTCGATTTATTTTGGTATTCTCTGGTAACTAGCTGGCAACTCTGTTTGCAGCACAGCTGGCAGTTACTACAAAGAGACAAGGTTGGCAGTCACCAGGAGAGAGCAGAGCAAGATGAATCCGTCCCATACCTCGGGCGACACCATCCCTGATGCGCCCTCATCACATAATAGGCCACTACTAATGATCATGTTATTCCTGTAACTAATTAACATAATATGATGAGAAAAACATCTCAATCACAGCTGCAGCAGTCTTTTATTTTCTATGAAATGCCTCGAGAAGCACTGCAAGCCTCTGGTGACCTGCGGTACTTCTACAATCATGTGCACTCATTGCCATTAGTCCTTTGGAAAAAAAGGGGGGGGGGTACACTTCAGAATACATGTGAATGCCATAGAATGCATCAAGGGTTGACTCAGAGATCAGATTTCCAAAGAAAAAAAAAAATGGAGGAAAAATATCGTCAACTTCAAAGCCTGATATCTCAAAACTTCGTTCGTACTAGATGAATCGTTCTACGGTACAATATCGGTACAATACTCAAGAACAAGGATAAGATTATGGAACATGTGAAAAGTTCAGTCCCTATGCATTCTACTGTTATTAGTAAGAAACGTGGAAAAGTGATTGCAGAACTTGAAAAACTTCTGAGCATTTGGATGAAGGTTGTTCAAAGCACATTAAAAACCACCGAAAACCACTGCATTGTTTATACCGGAACGTCCGAAAGTAGAGCTAGTTGTACAGTAATCATAACATACCGTACGCCCTACTACGGACATACGAACAAACGTACTTACGAACAGCCTACTGGAACGGAACATGTCGTAACACGCGGACTACCTGTATATTATATATACTACATATTATATATCATGTACACTATATATATATATATATATATATATATATATATATATATATATATATATATATATATGTATATAAATAAATATATATGTATGTATCGTTAGAAGTTAGTAATATGTATAATATATCGGTACAAAGTGGTAATATATATCCTTTAAAGATTAAACTTAGCCTTACTATTTTAAATCTAAAATTAGAAAGCAAAAAAACGATTATTTGATGAAATGGAGTACAGATAAATTGTAACATTTTTTTTCTTCTTGTAACGAAATCATGACATAAAATACCTTAATATATATATATATATATATTATATATATATATATATATATATATATATATATATGCATCGTATCCACGCCTTCCTTCTCCAGACTCTAAAATGGGAATCCGTGACCTTTTCTCCTCCACCGCCGATCTGACCAACTTCTCACCTGACGGAGGACTACTGGCGAAGAGAGGGATCCACAAGGCCCTTGTAGAGGTGGGCCTTGAGCATCCTCTGTTGGACCTTTGTTATTTATTATGGTTGGCATTGTAGTTGTTGATAACCATGTTGTTTTTGCCTTCATTATTAATGTTTTTTTTTGTAATCTATACTGCTATTGTTGTGGTTATTGTTTTTTTTTCAGTGGAGAAAGCGAAACATAGAATTTATCTGTATTAACGAACACTTAGTTTATAATTCCAAATCACGTTTCCCGCTGCATGTCCTGCTGTCAAATAGCATCATTGCAATGTAAACGTGACCCGAATTTGCAACATTCGTTTCCCGTTTTAATTACAATTAAATGAACGCTGTTTTTTGTTTTGAGAATATCAATTGGCATCTGTAATGTGTTTATTCTATAATGCATTGCACGACTCTGCGATGTATATCAGCGTGAGTCCCAGGCGCCTCTCAGTAGTAGGTGAAAGTGCGTTGCGTGAGAAAGACTTCTCGCGCTCGTCTGTCACTTTAGGTCGCTGCGTTGGTGCTGGTGTCGAGACTCTCTTGGTGAGCACTGTGTACCGGTTTTGTATGATTTGTATGCTGATGTATATCATCGGCCGGTTTGTTAATACTGTGCGAAGCCTGATCCAATTATTATGAATATGAATGTAGACAGACAAATGCATATCTGCCGGATAGATAGATAAATACATGTATATCTATCAGATAGATAAAGAAATAAGCCTTTATTTGCATGTATTTATGTATGAATATTCATTGGGTCGGGCCTCGCACAATTTTAACAAACGTCTCGCACACAGAATTTCAAGATAATTTCATAACTTAATGAAATTTTAATTTCATAACTTAATGAAAGTGGTTAACATATGATCATATCACTAACCATTCATTAACAGTGAATATAGGGCACCCTGTATGATAAGACGTTCATCTGTATGACGATGTTAAAATTCTGAATATGAGAATCAAATCATCCCCAAAACATGTATCGCTTTGTGATCAAATTCAAGCACAGGTTTTTCATTATAGTTCAGATTTATAGTGTAGTAATTAAATCTTAGTTTTGTAACAATATACACTTACACAGAGAGACGTGGCACCAAACATAGATCATAAAAGACAATAAACTACGGTTTATATAGGTTCAGTGTATGATTATTACGTGCTTGAATGAATTATGAATAAACCAGATGTAGAGGGGTAGTAAAATATTCACAGGAACAGCCTCGCTAACTCAGTAATCCCTAGCTTGTTAAAGTCTCACACAGACCATCGTTGGTGTTTTCTGTTTTATATGAATATTCATTTTCTAACAGTTATTATGAAGTTCTTGACCTTTTCCAATATGATCCGAATGTAAACAATTTAGAAAGGCTTTGAGTTTGGAAATTAAAACCCAACCTTAATAAATACCTTTTTTTCCATTGACACAATTTAATGGTGTACCCATAATTTATGCAGGCTTTCTTTTTTTTTCGATTTGAATTGGTCGGTGTGTTTCTGTTCTGTAACTGGCCAGACCCTCTACTCTATCCATGAGGCTCAGATGGTGGACATGGCTGCCTGGATTTTCCTTAGTTTTTGGAAGTTTCTGTAGTTAGTATTTTGTGGTTTTGCATATTAAGTCATTCATTAGCACATCTAGATTCTCAACACACCATTTCTTCTGGCTTTCTTCCAACGAGGTCGGTTTGGAGAGTGCCGTCCACTGCGACCTAACACGTTATCGTACTTGTCCGTTTATCATACCTCTGGTTCAGGTAAACGTTTTCTATAAAGCCGCTAGGAGACTGGAATATTAGATTGTGAAGTTATTGTTCTATTATCGATTTATATTGTGTAATTTTAAACTTTCAGCAGTGTATTTCGTAGTTTGGATTTCGCTTTTCCAGAGTCGCACTAAGGAGGCAACCTATATGCTGTCCAGTCTAAGAAAAGGAAATGTTGGCAACTCATCACTTTCTATGGAATACTCCGATTCGACAGTTCGTTTCTGAGGAATAAATAATGATGAGTTGCAAAGTAATAAAAATATAATTTTTGTGCTTTTTATATGACTATTGTGTCAGCTACTTCAGATAAAAAGAGGGCTGGGCGAATCGGAGTGCCCAGAGTGTGCTGTGTTGAGTTGCCAGTTCGTTATTTCCTGAAACTGGATGCACCATAGGAGGAATTTGATTTTTTTTTCTGGTTATTAAACAGGGTTGACGGTGCGTTGCTGGTATATTTCCACCGTTAATTTACATCGTAGTTTCTTTGGCAGGGTTTTTTTTTTTCATACAGTACGATGCCCTTTCAACTGCCAACCCTTCACATTTACACACACACACACGCACTTAGGAGTATATATATATATATATATATATATATATATATATATATATATATATATATATATATATATTATTATTTATATATATGTATGTATATATATGCATTATACATATATACATATACATGTATATATTCATCTATCTACACACACACACATATATGTATATATATACACATATATATGTGTGTGTATACATATATATAAGTATATATACAATATATACACATATGTATGGTTATACATACTTATATATGAATACATATATGTGTGTGCATATATATATATATATATATATATATATATATATGTGTGTGTGTGTGTGTGTGTGTGTGTGTGTGTGTGTGTGTGTGTGTGTGTGTGTGTGTGTGTGTGTGTGTCTATACATATGTATATATATGCACACACACATCTGACCTCAGACGCACATTTCGATCTGTATAAACAAAATTCAAATCTGGTCAGGTACCCCTTACATAACAATTGTCCAATTCAAAAACCTGCACAGCCAAACCCTGTCGAATAATTCATCTCTTTATTATTGTTACGGCTTCACTTTTTTGCTTTACTTTGCATAATAACACAGATATATAGACACATACACACACATGCAGAGAGAGAGAGAGAGAGAGAGAGAGAGAGAGAGAGAGAGAGAGAGAGAGAGAGAGAGAGAGAGAGAGAGAGAGAGAGAGCGAAACATGGAACTTATCCGTTTTAATAACTTAGTTTATAATTCCAAATCACGTTTCTCGCTGCATTTGCTGTTATGCCAAATAGCATCATTGCAATGCAAACGTGACCCGAATTTGCAATATTCGTTTCCTGTTTTGATTACAATGAAGGGAACACTATTTGTATTTTTGTTTTGAGAATATCAACTGTTCCTTGATTTCACTTCAGTCTCAGCTATTGCAAATCAAGGGCATGTGCTGGCACTTGTTATATGTTTATTCTGCAATGCATTGTACGACTGACTTGTTCCCATTGTAGTCCAAACACGAAAAAAATAATATGAATTACTTATGTTAAAATTGTAAAAATAATTAAATTTTTTCGAGACCAACCAAATCAAAGGATCGAGTTTGAGTTGTTTAAATCAGTTTTTGTTTTATATAAATGAGTTGATAAAATTTTAAATGAGTTGTAAATATTATGGTGATAATATTAATTAAGATGATAAAAAAAATATAATATTAAAAAAATGATAATAATGATAATAATGATAATAATAATGATATGATAATATGAATAAATAATATGATGAATGGATGATGATGATAATATATTAATAATAATGATATAATAATAAAATGATAATCTTAATCGTAATCAATTATCATAATATAATCATAATGATTATGAGTATAATGATAGAAATAATTATAATAATAATAATTATGTAAAATAAAGATAATACAAAGTGGCGATTATTTGAATTAAGGATATATGAACAAGCAAGACCACACAAATGCAGAGATTTAGACATAATCATAATTTTTACTGATTATTTATATTTTTTAAATTATAAAAACGTAAGAAATAAATAGTTACGACTCTTTTTCGAGACCAACCAAAGGCTCAAACAGATAAGTATTCGTTATTCTTATGATGTAGTGGAATAACTCTTGTACGAGTAAGATACGGATTAAATAATATAGTTTGTAGAGAATGTATTATGTGCCTTGTTATGCATTATTGTAATTACATTTGGGTTTGTGTGCATTTGGATACTAAGAAAGATAAATGAATGGATGATGATAATGAAGATGATGATGGTGGCGGTGGTGGATGATAATAGTAATGGGGATAAGGATCAATATGATAGCAATAGTGATAATGATAAATATGAAAGCAATAGTTATAATGATAATAATAAATACGATAGCAATAGTAATAATGATAATTATAATAAAATGATGAAAAAGTAGTAATAATAATGACTGTAATAATAATGACAATGATAGTAGTAATGAAAATGATTATGATAATATAGTAATAATAATAATGGTGCTAATGATAATCATAGGAATCATTATAGGAATCGTGATGATAAAAATAATAATGATAATAAAAAATAATAAAATTTCATTAACCCTAGGAGCCGATTCTTTGAGCTAAGGATTATGAATAGGCAAGACCAAATAAATGCAGAGATCTAAACATAATCAACAGATGAAATGTCGGCTCTCGCGGTCTCTCTGCGATGTATATCAGCGTGAGTCCCAGCCGCCTCTCAGTAGTAGGTGAAAGTGCGTTGCGTGAGGAAGACTTCTCGCGCTCGTCTGTCACTTTAGGTCGCTGCGTTGGTGCTGGTGTCGAGACTCTCGTGGTGAGCACTGTGTACCGGTGTTTTGTATGATTTGTATGCTGATGAATATCATCGGCCGGTTTGTTAATACTGTGCGAAGCCTGATCCAATTATTATGAATATGAATGTAGACAGACAAATGCATATCTGCCGGATAGATAGATAAATAAATGTATATCTATCAGATGCCTTTATGTATGAATATTCATTGGGTCGGGCCTCGCACAATTTTAACAAACGTCTCGCACACAGAATTTCAAGATGATTTCATAACTTAATGAAAGTGGTATAACATATCATATCACTAACCATTCATTAACAGTGAATACAGGACACCCTGTATGATAAGACGTTCATCTGTATGACGTTAAAATTCTGAACATGAGAATCAAATCATCCCCAAACATATATCTCTTTGTGATCAAATTCAGATAAAGATTTTTCATTATAGTTCAGATTTGTAGTGTATTAATTAAATCTTAGTTTTGTAACAAATATACACTTACACAGAGAGACGTGGCACCAAACATAGAGCATAAAAGACAATAAACTACGGTTTGTGTAAGTTCAGTGTATCATTATTGTGTGCTTGATGGAATTATGAATAAACCAGATGTAGAGGAGTAGTAAAATATTCACAGGAAAAGCCTCGCTAACTCAGTAATCTCTAGCTTTTAGTCTCACCACAGACCATCGTTGGTGTTTTCTGTTTTATATGAATATTCAGATTTCGTAAGGAATTTATGGTACTGCAAATCGCATATGGTAACTGTTGACTGCTGATGTGTTGAGGTGACTGAAAGATATTGCGCCGTTCTTCTCAGCATTTTGCCTCCCACCTCATAAGGTCTATTTGCAATCTATAGTTAGGCGAACATGCAATATCGGTTATATGTTTCCTGTGCACCCTATAGTTTTGTGTATACTGCAACCCGTGTCTGAGTCGCTTTTTCTAAACCGTGTTCATTGCGACAAAATAATAAGACCAGATATCTTAATAGTGCTAATGTATCTGGCTCGCTTTTGTCTATAGTTAGAAATACATAATATTTTGACTAAGATATATACATGTGCGTGTGTGTGTTTCTATATTCAAATACCAGTGTGTGCGTGACCTTTCAGAACCATGAGAGTGTGCGTGCTGCTCCCCGCCCTCGCCCTCCTGTCACGGGCCAGCTGTCAGTGCCTCTCCTCCTCCGACACCTCGCCGCCCCGCGGCTCCCGATTCTCAGCGGACGACCCCTTCAGCCTCGACTTACTCAGAAGGCTCTCCCTCCGTCGGGGAACTTCTTCATCTCGCCCTTCAGCGTCTGGAGCGCCCTCGTCCTCGCCTACTTCGGCTCCCGAGGCAACACGAAGGCGGAGCTGGAGCAGGTTCTGCGGCTCACCAACAGGGAGGACACGCTCGCCCTGTTCAGGGCCCTCGAACGGCGGTGAGTGGGTTGACGCGATTAAACCTACCGAGTGAACCGTTAAGAGAGTGGTAGGTAGAATATATATATATATATATATATATATATATATATATATATATATATATATATGTATGTATGTGTGTGTGTGTGTGTGTGATTCTGTGTGTGTTTGTGTAAAACATTAACACAGTAACGTGTATACAAAAATTATAAGAACAACAAAAAGATTTTTTAAATTCATATTGTTGGTTTATTCATTTTCGTGTATATGTATATAAAAGTATATATATATATATATATATATATATATATATACATTATATATATATATATATATATATATATATATATATATATATATATATATAGAGAGAGAGAGAGAGAGAGAGAGAGAGAGAGAGAGAAATGGACACGAATACCTTGATGATAACAAAAAGGATCATGATTTTATAATGCAAGTAATAACATTATCAGATAATAATTTCTACTAAAATAACACGACTGCAGCTATGACTCCCAAGAAGCAAACCAGAACTACACCATCAACTCGGCTAACAGGATATACTTCGACCAGTCCATTCCCGTCCGAGAATGCGTGGGAAAAGTCCTCGACGACCAAGTGAAGTTCACAGACTTTAATAGGGTAAGAAACACTTGGCTTACAGCTTTATTTTCCTGCCTACTAGATGTGGGGAGTCTTCATCACTTGTAACATCGCAGCATATCCAAAATAGGGATATCAGAACTCATGTAGTTACAGATTCATGGCTCAGTGAGGATACGAACATCATTCTTTATATAAAAGCACAGCTTATAAGTTATGGTAATGTTTTGATTATGTCTCTGCAAAAAGAGGGTAATCTACACATACATTTGCATTAAATCACTGCATTATCACTTCGTATATACATACAAATCTCTGTAACCTGACATTGTATTTCAATTTGTGATACGTTTCCATCAAGTGGTTAAGGGGAGTTCTCTGGCAATCTTGGTCTAGTACGAGAAGACAGAAATATGAGCCGAGGCACAGTGATAAAACCTTTTAAGCCTTAAACAAAGTGAAGCACTTCAAACCTTATAGCTTAAACCTCGGCGCAGTGTGAAAGCCTTCCGTACAAGAGGGCAGATCTGTTCAGCAGACTTACTTTGATCTTGAGTAACAGAGAAAAGCCTTCTGTGGTGATCATTTAATGTATGTAGAATGAACCAACTTCTTCAGTGCTTTAGGGCGTCTTCTGTACGTGCCATAAAAGTTAATCCAGAATTAAAGTTTAATCCAGATCTCTAGTGCGCGCGCAATGGCAGCGTCCATTATCAACTTTTATTTCATCTCTGGACCAGCATTCACTTTTGAGCTCGTACTTTAATCCTGCCATGCTCAAAATGAGCTAGTTAGTCGCACCATTCAGGTAAAAAGGATGAAGTCGAGTTGCCATAAATGTTTATTATTGCGAATAATGAAACTAATTCTGGCATTTTCATGCTAAAGATGTGTATAAACTTTTTATCAACATATATTTTCATAAGTCGTGGGATACTTAAACTGCAGAAATAACTCTCGAAAAAAACGAAAGGAAATCCCACAAATAATTCCAGAGTTTCAATAACATCACGATTAGGTTTCAGATTTAAAGTACAAACTTTCTGAATATATTACAATGCCTTCAAAACTACGTGGGAATTTGTTATCATATTCCTCGACAGCAACAAAACACGAAAAAACTCTCAGAAAACTCTCCGCAGAAATAAACTGATGTAACTTTTGTTTAACAGCTACAGTTCTGTTGCCTATAAAAAGAGCATTTGAAGTCCTTTATTGGATTTAGTTGTCGTAACACAAATGCACATCCTCATGCTATAAGACTGCCGTATGTATATATATATATATATATATATATATATATATATATATATATATATATATATCTGTGTGTGTATATTTTTTTTTTTTTTTTTTTTTTTTTTTTTAGCAAACGTCTCGGTAACAGCATTAGCGTGCGATATGAAACTCAAAGAGTTTGCTAATTTCGACTACACAAATGCCCGCTCTTAATTGTAAAAGAACAGATTTACTGATGATCGCATGGACGCGTGCGTCTGGTATTGTGTATTACATCTATGAAAGTACAGTGGATTTGGATGAAACTTTAATCTGGATTTAATTTGCTGCGTTCGGAACTGCTCGTCTATCTCGTCCAGCCCAGTTGGACAAGATGTTTTGACCGTTCGGAACTTCCACAATCTCGTCCCGGACAAGTATTCTGGCTCGTCCAACTCGCCCTCCTGCGAACCTGGCGAACAGGACGAGATGACGTCACAGTAATTTTGTATGTAAACATTGACAGTTGTAGGTAACCGCAAGATATTGGTGGGTAATTTTATAACCCTTTATTGGTGTTATCAAAGGATATTTTTGTGTTTGTCAGTTGCAGGTAAGTTAAATATGCATCAAAGGAGTTACAAAACCTATGCAGCGTGTAAAATAAAGACACCAGTATGATAAAAAAAATAAAAAATAAAAAAAAAAAAAAATAAATAAAAAATAAAATAAAATATGTTTACCTTGGAGCCGGTTGCATTCTGGGCAGAAAGGGTCTTGGAGGTTCGAACGCGGCCCACTTGTCCTGCTTGTCTGGACAAGGTGTCTGGACGAGCAAGACGAGCAGTTCCGAACGCAGCATAACTTTTATGACGCGTACAGAAGAGACCCTTGTACAAGAAAAAAATCCTTTCAAGTTTTTTTAAACAGATACATTTCTTTAAACGATCTTTAAACTCCATTGACCGAAATAATCAAACCTGAATCTGCCATCAGCCCGACGCCGCCGCTGCTGACATCAATGCCTTCATCAACGCCGAAACGCGAGGAAAAATACCAAAGCTTATAGAATGGACGCTAAAATGGTCTTAACTAACGCCGTCTACTTCAAAGGCTTTTGGAAATACCGTTCAAGCCTCAAAGGACCACAAGGACAAGTTTTTCGTAACCCCGGAAGAGTCTGTCCAAGTGGATATGATGACGCAAACGGGAAGGTTCAAATATGGTAATGTATGGGAGTTCTTCCTTTATACAAAATGAACCTCCCTACCTTTCCTTGTGTCCAGTTTCCGTTATTACATATTTTTTTCCCCATTTTCATTGCGTTTGTATCGATTTGTCGCAAATCAAAATCAATTATGTGTTCATTAGGTGTCTTTCTCTTTATGGGAACATGTACACAATTCCAACACAGAACAAGTTACCTTACAATGCAAAGAAATCGTAAAATGAATCACCTGTTATCAACGAACTTCAAATATGTCCAACTCCGTTCCAGTGGACTCGGAGAAGCTTCACGCCCAGGTGCTGGAGATGCCCTACAGGGGCGACGCCGTGTCCATGGTGGTGCTCCTCCCGCGAATGGGAGAGCCAAGGAGGTGGACAGGCTGGTCCGACGCCTGAGGCCCAGGAGACTCGTGTCTGTGGTGAAGGCGATGCCCTCCGTCCCGCTGATAGTCAAGTTTCCCAAGATCAGCGTGGAGAGTACTCTCGGGGATGAACTCATTTCGGTATGTTTGAATTAGGGCAAGGTAAGCGAACCTGGTAGTTTGGGAATGGTAAGCAAAGGGTCGTAGTTTACTCACAAATTGAGGTATAATCTGCTATCACAAACGTATATATATATATATATATATATATATATATATATATATATATATATATATACATATACATATATACATATATATATATATATATATATATATATATATATATATATATATATATATATATATATATATATATAAAGTACCAACAGGAAACTTTCCTCAGTACAGCCTAGAGCAGCCCGAGGGATATTTGCTGTTTCAGTCTTACAGGCGGCCGTTTTGAATGATTAATTAAGCCAATACTTACCTTTTACATTCATCACTTACATTCCTATTTTTTATTCTGTCTTTGCAATGAATGAAAAAGCGCATGTCATTCTGATATTTATACATACATATTAAATGTATATATACATACGCATATATATGTATATATAATGTGTATATATTCATATATAAGTGTATATATATATTTACTTATTATTTATTTATATGTATATACATATACATCCATATATGTATATATGTACACACACACACACACATATATATATTATATATATATATATATATATATATATATATATATATATATATATATATATATATATATATATATATATATATATATATATATATATATATGGTATGCGGGCTAAGTGTGTTCACTGGGCTGATCCCAACGCCTGTGAAATTAGGATCGTCATGAAAAAAATAATCATATATAATGTGTTACCATTAGGATCATTCAAAATGTGATAGGTAAAATAAACTTAACGTTCAATCATATAATACCAGTATAAGAAACGTAATCCTGGGAAGCCAGATGTAAACCTCTGTTGGACCTCAAGATGGTGGCTGAAGGGAAAATTGGCTCGCGAAGGGTTTTGAGTTTTAAACACTCCGAGCTTACATATCATACCATTACTTCAGTAAAGATTCTGCGCATCTGGTTGCAAAATCGTTACATATTGGTAATAGATATCCCTGAAAGATTAAACTTAGTCTTGCTACTTATTTATATCTAAACTGAGAGAGCAATAAACGATTATTTAATGAAATGAAATACTGATAACCTATTAAAAACTGTTTTGCTTCTTGTAGCGAAATCATGACGCAAAATACCTTTAAAAAATAGCTCGTATCCACGCCTTCCTTCTCCAGACTTTAAAGAATATGGGAATCCGTGACCTTTTCTCATCCGCCGCCGATCTGACCGACTTCACACATGTTCGAGGATTAATGGTGAATGGAGCGATCCACAAGGCCCTTATAGAGGTGGACGAAGAAGGCGCAGAGGCGGCAGCGGCGACGGTGCTCGCTGTGACTAAGTCTAGTCCAATGCCTCCAAAGACGACGTTCACGTGCAACCGGCCCTTCGTTTTCTACATTAAAGATAACGAGGCGAACAACATCCTGTTCATGGGTGTTTATAGGGGTCTTTGAGGGTCCTCTGCTGGACCTTGTTATCATTATGGTTGGCATTGTTCTTGTTGATTTTAACGTTATTATTATTATTATTTTCTTGTTATTCTTGTTATTATTATTAAAGGTATTATCATTGGGTATTATCATTGTTATTATATTATCATGGTATTATCATTGTTATTGTTGACATAGGTATTATCATTGTTATTGTTATTTTATCATAGGTATTATCATTATTATCATTAAGATTATTATTATGATAATATCATTATATTAAATATTAATTGCATTCGATTGTTATTTTCTTATCTCTATTATTGCATTTCAACATTATCATTATTATTATTACAACTAGTGTTACATTTTCATCATTATGGTTATTATTATCATTACTACTGCTATTATTATAAACATTATTGTTATCTCATTATTGCCACTATTGTTATTGTTAGTGTCAAATTTTGTTAGTTTGCCTCCCCTCTTTAAAACTAAACACAAATCATCATTACCATCATTTTTATGCCCCTGACTATACCGTAAAGGACCACGTACTGAAGACCCAGAGGAGACCAAACACTGTTCACACCCCTTCTGTATAAAGTAAAGTAAGCTATGCCAGAGTAAATCCATTGATATTAAGTTGCTTAAATAAAAGTAACTGAGAGAAAATAAACCTAAAAGGTAATAGTTATTAAAACCACTTGGAATCATAGTTATGTAAAGAGCATTAAAAAAAAAAAAAAAAAAAAAAAAAGCGTGACCTGAGAATCAGATGAAGTATATCAACCTATTGAATCATAATCCTTCCTCAAAAAAGATATATCGTTGTAAACCAGATTAATCCTACTGACGCTCCAGACTGTTTAAAGCGTGCCATTTTTCCTCTTTCCAAGAAAGAGGGTTAAACAAACCTATTTATCGATCCTAGTAGTGACATTGCTGAAACTTTTATGAATGCGCGTGTGCGTTAATGATCAGCAGAAACAAATATGGGCTGATCTTCCAGTGCGAGGTTGCCTTGAGCAGAGGCACAGGAAGCGGGATCGGCCGAACGAAGCCCAAGTCCCAAACACGAGGAAGGCCATCAGGAGGAAAACTGCAAGGAACTTCATTGTGATCTTTTTACTGTAAAGAAATCAAGTTATGAGACAAAGATAAGGATAGGTCCGATATGCGAAGCTGAGCTTCGCCCGGCCTGTGCCAACTAATGTTGACTTGATCAACGTGTGTCAGCTAGTGCAACAGAGGTAGCAATTACCTCAGGGCGACAATTGCAACTTTTCACTACTGGTCGGGGCGCGTTACCACTGTACTATCCTGAAGGTTTAATGATAAGGCAGGTTTTTGGAGTATTTTATACCTAGGACATGATCTTGGGGGTCTGGGATTTGACGGACGACCTGGGGAACTAGATGGTTTGGGAAAGCTTTGGGAACGTCATATGATTCCATCTGAATATGCAATAATTTGTTTGTTTGCCATTTCTAGGAAATTTGACTGAAAACTGAATTTACTACAAATTCCAATAACGTGGTTTGTCAGAGGGTGACTATGGGATATCATTGTCAAATATCATTCAGGAAAACAAAAAACCAGGATTATTTTCTGATTTTTATCCCTATTAAAACTAACCAAAACACATTTTAAATCGTCGTCTGGAGTATACTGTAAACTGAAGATGTGTGTGTGTATATACATATTTTATGTATGTCATAAATATGATATATATCATATATATACACACATAAATACAATGTATTGCATATACTATCATAATTCATATTATGTTTTACAAATATACCATATACATTATATATCTTATATCATATACATTATGTATATCATATAACACATACATTATATATATCATACATCATATACATCATTTATATACAATATATTTTGTATTATATATATCATCCTTTATATATATTGTTTATACGATATTATATATATGATATTTATTATATATGTTATATAAATTATAACATATAAATTATATATATTATACATTATATATTATATATTTTATATATTATATATATTATACATTATATATTATATATATTATATATTATATATATATATATATATTTATATTTTATATATTATATATATTACATATTTTATATATATCATATTATACATATACATATGTATATGTATATATATATTGATTACTTATATTATAATTATTATATACATAGATTCCATATATTATATGCATCATATATTATATACAGGTGGTCCCCTACTTGCGAACTTCCGAGTTACAAATTTCGGTACATACGAACAAAGCTGTCAGGAGGGAGTGAGAGTAGCGCGCGTCGTAAACTATAGCTCTCTCTCACTGTCACACATTCAAACGTGTGTTGTACGCTCTCCAGAAAACTTTGTGATTTTGTGATTTTTTTTTTGTTTTTTGCTAAATACGATAAAATAAAAGAGTTATGGCTAAATCTCTGACCCCCCCCCCCATCTGCCTCCAGCTCCGATGTTTACTTTGTCGCGTCTGAGCAAATATACCAACAACATTTTTTTTCGATTTATTTTGGTATTCTCTGGTAACTAGCTGGCAACTCTGTTTGCAGCACAGCTGGCAGTTACTACAAAGAGACAAGGTTTCAGGAGAGAGCAGAGCAAGATGAAATCCGTCCCATACCTCGGGCGACACCATCCCTGATGCGCCCTCATCACATAATAGGCACTACTAATGATCAGTGTTATTCCTGTAAAATTAACATAATATGATGAGAAACATCTCAATCACAGCTGCAGCAGTCTTTTATTTTCTATGAAATGCCTCGAGAAGCACTGCAAGCCTCTGGTGACTGCGGTACTTCTACAATCATGTGCACTCATTGCCATTAGTCCTTTGGAAAAAAAGGGGGGGGGGGTACACTTCAATACATGTGAATGCCATAGAATGCATCAAGGGTTGACTCAGAGATCAGATTTTCCAAAGAAAAAAAAAAAAATGGAGGAAAAATATCCTCAACTTCAAAGCCTGATATCTCAAAACTTCGTTCGTACTAGATGAATCGTTCTACGGTACAATATCGGTACAATACTCAAGAACAAGGATAAGATTATGGAACATGTGAAAAGTTCAGTCCCTATGCATTCTACTGTTATTAGTAAGAAACGTGGAAAAGTGATTGCAGAACTTGAAAAACTTCTGAGCATTTGGATGAAAGGTTGTTCAAAGCACATTAAAAACCACCGAAAACCACTGCATTGTTTATACCGGTACGTCCGAAAGTAGAGCTAGTTGTACAGTAATCATAACATACCGTACGCCCTACTACGGACATACGAACAAACGTACTTACGAACAGCCTACTGGAACGGAACATGTCGTAACACGCGGACTACCTGTATATTATATATACTATATTATATCATGTACACTATATATATATATATATATATATATATATATATATATATATATATATATATATATATATATAATAAATAATATATATGTATGTATCGTTAGAAGTTAGTGTATAATATATCGGTACAAAGTGGTAATATATATCCTTTAAAGATTAAACTTAGCCTTACTATTTTAAATCTAAAATTAGAAAGCAAAAAAACGATTATTTGATGAAATGGAGTACAGATAAATTGTAACATTTTTTTTTCTTCTTGTAACGAAATCATGACATAAAATACCTTAATATATAAATATATATATATATATATATATATATATATATATATATATATATATATGCATCGTATCCACGCCTTCCTTCTCCAGACTCTAAAGAAAATGGGAATCCGTGACCTTTTCTCCTCCACCGCCGATCTGACCAACTTCTCACCTGACGGAGGACTACTGGCGAAGAGAGGGATCCACAAGGCCCTTGTAGAGGTGGGCCTTGAGCATCCTCTGTTGGACCTTTGTTATTATTATGGTTGGCATTGTAGTTGTTGATAACCATGTTGTTTTTGCCTTCATTATTATTGTTTTAGTTTTGTAATCTATACTGCTATTGTTGTGGTTATTGTTTTTTTTTCAGTGGAGAAAGCGAAACATAGAATTTATCTGTATTAACGAACACTTAGTTTATAATTCCAAATCACGTTTCCCGCTGCATGTCCTGCTGTCAAATAGCATCATTGCAATGTAACGTGACCCGAATTTGCAACATTCGTTTCCCGTTTTAATTACAATTTAAATGAACGCTGTGTTTTTGTTTTGAGAATATCAATTGGCATCTGTAATGTGTTTATTCTATAATGCATTGCACGACTCTGCGATGTATATCAGCGTGAGTCCCAGGCGCCTCTCAGTAGTAGGTGAAAGTGCGTTGCGTGAGAAAGACTTCTCGCGCTCGTCTGTCACTTTAGGTCGCTGCGTTGGTGCTGGTGTCGAGACTCTCTTGGTGAGCACTGTGTACCGGTGTTTTGTATGATTTGTATGCTGATGTATATCATCGGCCGGTTTGTTAATACTGTGCGAAGCCTGATCCAATTATTATGAATATGAATGTAGACAGACAAATGCATATCTGCCGGATAGATAGATAAATACATGTATATCTATCAGATAGAAGAAATAAGCCTTTATTTGCATGTATTTATGTATGAATATTCATTGGGTCGGGCCTCGCACAATTTTAACAAACGTCTCGCACACAGAATTTCAAGATAATTTCAAACTTAATAACGTCTCGCACACAGTTCAAGAATGAATAACATATGATCATATCACTAACCATTCATTAACAGTGAATACAGGACACCCTGTATGATAAGACGTTCATCTGTATGACGATGTTAAAATTCTGAATATGAGAATCAAATCATCATCCCCAAAACATGTATCGCTTTGTGATCAAATTCAAGCACAGGTTTTTCATTATAGTTCAGATTTATAGTGTATTAATTAAATCTTAGTTTTGTAACAAATATACACTTACACAGAGAGACGTGGCACCAAACATAGATCATAAAAGACAATAAACTACGGTTTATATAGGTTCAGTGTATGATTATTACGTGCTTGAATGAATTATGAATAAACCAGATGTAGAGGGGTAGTAAAATATTCACAGGAACAGCCTCGCTAACTCAGTAATCCCTAGCTTGTTAAAGTCTCACACAGACCATCGTTGGTGTTTTCTGTTTTATATGAATATTCATTTTTCTAACAGTTATTATGAAGTTCTTGACCTTTTCCAATATGATCCGAATGTAAACAATTTAGAAAGGCTTTGAGTTTGGAAATTAAAACCCAACCTTAATAAATACCTTTTTTTCCATTGACACAATTAATGGTGTACCCATAATTTATGCAGGCTTTCTTTTTTTTCGATTTGAATTGGTCGGTGTGTTTCTGTTCTGTAACTGGCCAGACCCTCTACTCTATCCATGAGGCTCAGATGGTGGACATGGCTGCCTGGATTTTCCTTAGTTTTTGGAAGTTTCTGTAGTTAGTATTTTGTGGTTTTGCATATTAAGTCATTCATTAGCACATCTAGATTCTCAACACACCATTTCTTCTGGCTTTCTTCCAACGAGGTCGGTTTGGAGAGTGCCGTCCACTGCGACCTAACATGTTATCGTACTTGTCCGTTTATCATACCTCTGGTTCAGGTAAACGTTTTCTATAAAGCCGCTAGGAGACTGGAATATTAGATTGTGAAGTTATTGTTCTATTATCGATTTATATTGTGTAATTTAAACTTTCAGCAGTGTATTTCGTAGTTTGGATTTCGCTTTTCCAGAGTCGCACTAAGGAGGCAACCCTATATGCTGTCCAGTCTAAGAAAAGGAAATGTTGGCAACTCATCACTTTCTATGGAATACTCCGATTCGACAGTTCGTTTCTGAGGAATAAATAATGATGAGTTGCAAAGTAATAAAAATATAACTTTTGTGCTTTTTATATGACTATTGTGTCAGCTACTTCAGATAAAAAGAGGGCTGGGCGAATCGGAGTGCCCCAGAGTGTGCTGTGTTGAGTTGCCAGTTCGTTATTTCCTGAAACTGGATGCACCATAGGAGGAATTTGATTTTTTTTCTGGTTATTAAACAGGGTTGACGGTGCGTTGCTGGTATATTTCCACCGTTAATTTACATCGTAGTTTCTTTGGCATTTTTTTTTTTATATACAGTACGATGCCTTTCAACTGCCAACCCTTCACATTTACACACACACACACACGCACTTATATTATATATATATATATATATATATATATATATATATATATATATATATATATATTATATATGTTATATATATATGTATGTCTATATATGCATTATACATATATACATATGCATGTATATATTCATCTATCTACACACACACATATATGTATATATATACACATATATATGTGTGTATACATATATATATAAGTATATATACAATATATACACATATGTATGGTTATACATACTTATATATGAATACATATATGTGAGTGCATATATATATATATATATATATATATATATATATATATATATATATATATATATATATATGTGTGTGTGTGTGTGTGTGTGTGTGTGTGTGTGTGTGTCTGTGTGTGTGTGTGTGTGTGTGTGTGTGTGTGTGTGTGTGTGTCTATACATATGTATATATATGCACACACACATCTGACCTCAGACGCACATTTCGATCTGTATAAACAAAATTCAAATCTGGTCAGGTACCCCTTACATAACAATTGTCCAATTCAAAACACCTGCACAGCCAAACCCTGTCGAATAATTCATCTCTTTATTATTGTTACGGCTTCACTTTTTTGCTTTACTTTGCATAATAACACAGATATATAGACACATACACACATGCAGAGAGAGAGAGAGAGAGAGAGAGAGAGAGAGAGAGAGAGAGAGAGAGAGAGAGAGAGAGAGAGAGAGAGAGAGAGAGAGAGAGAGAGAGCGAAACATGGAACTTATCCGTTTTAATAACTTAGTTTATAATTCCAAATCACGTTTCTCGCTGCATTTGCTGTTATGCCAAATAGCATCATTGCAATGCAAACGTGACCCGAATTTGCAATATTCGTTTCCTGTTTTGATTACAATGAAGGGAACACTATTTGTATTTTTGTTTTGAGAATATCAACTGTTCCTTGATTTCACTTCAGTCTCAGCTATTGCAAAATCAAGGGCATGTGCTGGCACTTGTTATATGTTTATTCTGCAATGCATTGTACGATTGACTTGTTCCCATTGTAGTCCAAACACGAAAAGAATAATACATACATTTTCATGACCCTGGTAGGATTTTTACTGATTATTTATATTACCATGATTATAAAATTGTAAGAAATAAATTAAGCCTCTTTTTCGAGACCAACCAAAGGCTCAAATCAATTATTCGTTATTCGTTATTACTCTACTTGTTCGAGTTTGATTTAAATAGCATAGTTTGTAAAAGGACTAAATCAGTTAAATCTATTTTCTGGTTTGTTATTCATTATATAATGAGTGGATGATGATAAAGATGATAATTAAGATGACTGAGGTGGTGGTGGCGGTGATAATATTAAGGATGGCGATAATAATGATGGTAGTAATTATGATTATCACAGTTTTATTGATAATGATAATAATGATGATAGTAATGGTTAAAATGATAGGAAAGAAAGCAATAGTAATAATGATAATAATGATGATAATGATAATAAAATGATGATTATGATAATAGTGATAATAAAGACTGATAATAATGACAATGATAATAGCAATATTAATGAGGATATGATGATAATGATAATAGTAATAACAATAATGATAATCTTAATCGTAATCAATATTATCATAATTATAATCATAATGATTATGAGTATAATATATGATATAAAATAATTATAATAATAATATTATGTAAATAAAGATAATACAAAGTGGCGATTATTTGAATTAAGGATATATGAACAAGCAAGACCACACAAATGCAGAGATTTAGACATAATCATAATTTTTACTGATTATTTATATTTTTTTAAATTATAAAAACGTAAGAAATAAATAGTTACGACTCTTTTTCGAGACCAACCAAAGGCTCAAACAGATAAGTATTCGTTATTCTTATGATGTAGTGGAATAACTCTTGTACGAGTAAGATACGGATTAAATAATATAGTTTGTAGAGAATGTATTCTGTGCCTTGTTATGTATTATTGTAATTTACATTTGGGTTTGTGTGCATTTGGATACTAAGAAAGATAAATGAATGGATGATAATAATGACGATGATGATGCGGTGGTGATAATAGTAATGGTGATAAGGATCAATATGATAGCAATAGTGATAATGATAATGATAAATATGAAAGCAATAGTTATAAAATAATAAATGCGATAGCAATAGTAATAATGATAATGATAATAAAATGATGAAAATTGTAGTAATAATAATGACTGTAATAATAATGACAATGACAGTAGTAATGAAAATGATAATATAGTAGTAATAGCAATGGTGCTAATGATAATCGTTATTTATAATTATTATCATAATACATCATAATCATGATAAAAAAATAATGATAATAAAAAATAATAAGATTAAATTAACCCTAGGAGCCGATTCTTTGAGCAAAGGATTTATGAATAGGCAAGACCAAATAAATGCAGAGATCTAAACATAATCAACAGATGAAATGTCGGCTCTCGCGGTCTCTCTGCGATGCTATATCAGCGTGAGTCCCAGCCGCCTCTCAGTAGTTAGGTGAAAGTGCGTTGCGTGAGGACTTCTCGCGCTCGTCTGTCACTTTAGGTCGCTGCGTTGGTGCTGGTGTCGAGACTCTCTTGTTATGAGCACTTTGTGTACCGGTGTTTTGTAATGATCTGTATGCTGATGTATATCATCGGCCGGTTTGTTAATACTGTGCGAAGCCTGATCCAATTATTATGAAATATGAATGTAGACAGACAGGACAAATGGCATAAATCCGATAAAACCGGATAGATAGATAAATAAAGTGTAATAGTATATCAGGATCAGATAGCATAAAGAAATAAGCCTGTTATTTGCAGTCGTCTTATATGTATGAATATTCATTGGGTCGGGCCTCGCACAGATTTTTAGACAAACGTCTCGCGCCACGACAGAATTTCAAGATGGATTTTCATAACTTAAGTGAAAGGCTTAACATATGAACAATTCACTACCATTCATTAACAGTGAATACAGGACACCCCTGTATGATAAGACGTTCATGCTGTATGACGTTAAAAATTCTAACATGAGAATCAAATCAGCGCCCAAAACATATATCTCTTTGTGAGCCAAATTCAGATAAAGAT
>NW_020872424.1:303573-329141 GCF_003789085.1 Penaeus vannamei
GGCGCGAAACTTCTTCGAGTCCACTGAAACGGAGTTGGACATATTTCAAGTTCGTGATAATAACAGGTGATTCATTTTACGATTTCCTTATATTGTAAGGTAACTTGGTCTGTGATGGAATTGTGTACATGTTGCCATAAAGAGAGACACCTAATGTACACATAACTGATTTTGATTTGCGACAAATCGATACAAACAATGAAAATGGAAAAAATTATGTAACAAGGGACACTCTGGACACAAAGAAAGGTAGGGTTCATTTTCTATAAAGGAAGAACTCCCATACATTACCATATTTGAAATTTCCCGTTTGCGACATCATATGCACTTCGACAGACTGTTTCGGGGATACGAAAAACTCCTTGTGGGTACTTTGAGACTTGAACGGGTATTTCCAAATGCCTTTGAAGTAGACGGCGTTAGTTAAGACCATTTTAGCGCCTCCAAGAAAGGAGGGTTGTATAATGTTTGGTATTTTTCCTCGCGTTTCGGCGCTGAAGAAGGCATTGATGTAAGCAGCGGCGGTGTCGGGCTGATGGCAGATTCAGGTTTGATTATTTCGGTCTCTGGAGTTTAAAGAGCCTTTAAAGAAATGTATCTGTGTTAAAATAATAAAAGGAGTTTTTTTCTTGTCCAAGGGCGTCTTCTGTATGCGTCATAAAAGTAAAATCCAGATTAAGTTTTCATCCAAATCCAGTACTTTCACAGGTGTAGTACACACTACCAGACGCACGCGTCCATGCGATTATCAGTAAATCTGCTCTTTTACAATTAAGAGCGGGTATTTGTGGTCGAAATTAGCAAACTCTTTGTCTCATATCACACGCTAAAGCTGTTAACGAGACGTTTGCTACAAATAAAAAATATATAAATATTTACACATATACGGTAGTCTTATAACATGACGATGTGCATTTGTGTTACTACAAATAAATCTATATAAATGGCTTCAGATGCTTTTTGAATTCTATAGGAATCAGAACTGTAGGTGTCAAACAAAGGATACATCAGTTTATTTTCGCGGGAAAGTTTTCTCCGAGAGCTTTTTCGTGTGAGTGATCGTGGGGCACGGGGTAGGGAAGTGTTTTTTGTTGCTATCGAGGAATATGACAACAAAATTTCCATGCAGTTAAAAATATTCAGAAAGTTTGTACTTGAATTTGAAACCTAATCGTGATGTTATTGAAAGCTTTCTTTTTTAAGTCTGCTGATATGATATATACGTTGGGGTTGTTTTTCCAACCTGGATAAAACATTGCCTTTTTGTATCTGTGGGATTTCCTTTCGTTTTTTATTATCATTATTATTAATGTTGAGTTATTTCTGCAGTTAAATATGTTGATAAAAGTTCATACACATCTTTAGCGTGAAAATGCCAGAATGTTTCATTATTCGCAATAATAAACATGCATGGCAACTCAACTTCCTTTTTTTTTATGGAATTGACGTCATTATGTATCAATACCTGATTGGTTGGACTAACTAGCTCATTCTGAGCATGCAGGATTAAATTACGAGCTCAAAAGTAAATGCTGGTCCAGAGATGAAATAAAAGTTGATAATGGACGCTGCCATTGCGCATGCGCGAGATCTGGATTAAACTTGATTCTGGATTAACTTTATGGCACGTACAGAAGACGCCCTAAAGCACTGAAGAAGTTGGTTCATTCTACATACATGAAATGATCACCACAGAAGGCTTTTCTCTGTTACTCAAGATCAAAGTAAGTCTGCTGAACAGATCTGCCCTCTTGTACGGAAGGCTTTCACACTGCGCCCGAGGTTTAAGCTATAAGGTTTGAAATGCTTCACTTTGTTTAAGGCTTAAAAGGTTTTATCACTGTGCCTCGGCTCCTGATTAGAAAGATTGCCAGAAAACTCCCTTAACCACAAGATGGAAACGTATCACAAATTGAAATACAATGTCAGGTTAGAGAGATGTGTATGTATATACGAAGTGATAATGCAGTGATTTAATACAAATGTATGTGTAGATTACCCTCTTTTTGCAGAGACATAATCAAAACATTAGACCATAACTTATAAGCTGTGCTTTTATATAAAGAATGATGTTCGTATCCTCACTGAGCCATGAATCTGTAAGTACATGAGTTCTGATATCGCAATTTTGGATATGCAATGATGTTACTAGTGATGAAGACTCCCCACATCTAGTAGGCAGGAAAATAAAGCTGTAAGCCAAGTGTTTCTTACCCTATTAAAGTCTGTGAACTTCACTTTGTCGTCGAGGACTTTTCCCACGCATTTTCGGACGGGAATGGACTGGTCGAAGTATATCCTGTTAGCCGAGTTGATGGTGTAGTTCTGGTTTGCTTCTTGGGAGCCTTTTGCAGTGTGTTATTTTAGTAGAAATTATTATTTGATAATGTTATTACTTGCATTATAAAATCATGATCCTTTTTATCATCAAGGTTTTATTCATGTCCATTTCTCTCTCTCTCTCTCTCTCTCTCTCTCTCTCTCTCTCTCTCTCTATATATATATATATATATATATATATATATATATATATATATATATATATACACATGTGTATATATACACAAGTATATATCATTTATATACATATATATGAAAATGAAGAAAGCAATAATATGAAATGAATTTTTTTTCGTTCTTCTTCATAATTTTTGTGTACACGTTTCTGTGTTTGTGTTCACACGCACACACACACACACCACACACACACACACACACACACACACACACACACACCACACACACACATATATATATATATATATATATATATACCTACCTACCTCTCTTAACGGTTCACTCGGTAGGTTTAGTCGCGTCAACCCACTCACCGCCGTTCGAGGGCCCTGAACAGGGCGAGCGTGTCCTCTTTGTCGGTGAGCCGCAGAACTCGCTCCGGCTCCGCGCGGCTCACGCCCGCCCATGTGCGAGAAGTTGCAATTGTGAGAGAGAGAGAGAGAGTGTGTGTGTGAGAAAGTTTGTGTATGTGTGAGAGAGAGAGAGTGAGTGTGTGTGTGAGAGAGTAAGTGTGTGTCTGTGTGAGAGAGATAGAGATAGATAGAGATTGAGTGACTGAGTGACAGTGAATGGCAGAGAGAGAGAGCGAAACATGGTTTATAATTTCAAATCACGTTTCTCGCTGCATTTGCTGTTATGGCAGATAGCATCATTGCAATGTAAACGTACCCAATTTGCAGTATTCGTTCCCCGTTTTAATTACAATTAAAGTAACGCTGTGTTTTGGTTTTGAGAACATCAATTATTCCGTGATTTTACTTCAGTCTCAGTCATTGCAAAATCAAGGGTATGTGCTGGCATGTTATATGTTTATTCTACAATGCATGACTTGTTCCCATTGCAGTCCAAACACGAAAACAATAATACATATATTTGGCAGAATGTTGTCTTATGTGCTTATTAGCAGACTTTTGCATATTATTTATATTATGATTATACGAACTGGCAAGACCACACAAATGCAGAGATTTAGACACAATCAACAGACGAAATGTCGGCTCTCGCGGTCTCTCTGCGATGTATATAATCGTGAGTCCCAGCCGCCTCTCAGTAGTAGGTGAAAGTGCGTTGCGTGAGAAAGACTTCTCGCGCTCGTCCGTCACTTAAGGTCGCTGTGTTGGTGTTGGTGTCGAGATTCTCCTGGTGAGAACTGTGTACCGTTTTATTATTTATTTATTTATTTATTATTATTATTTTATAATTTGTATGCTGATATATATTATCGGCCCGGTTGTTAAAATTGTTCGAAGCCCGACCTTATTATTCATAATACGGATATGGATATATATAGACATAAATGCATATCTGTTGGATAGATAGATATATAAATGTATATCTATCAGATAGATAGAGAAATGTGCATTTATTTACATGTCTTTATGTAATATTCATTGGATCAGGCCTCGCTCAATTTTAACCGGACATAAGTAACGTGTATCACACACAAAATTTCAAGATATGATAACATAATGAAAGTGGTCAACATATGAGCATAAACACTAACCATTCATTGACAGTAAGTATAAGACACCCTGTACGATTAGATTTGTTCTTTTATATGATGATGTTAAAAATTCTGAACATGGGAATGAAATTATCCCCAAAACATGTATCGCTTTGTGACCAAATTCAAGTACAGGCTTTTAAGTGTAGTGTGTTAATTATATCTTAGTTTTGTAACAAATATACACTTACACAGAGAGACGTGGCACCAAACATAGAGCATAAAAGACAATAAACTACGGTTTGTGTAAGTTCAGTGTATCATTATTATGTGCTTGATGGAATTATGAATAAACCAGATGTAGAGGGTAGTAAAATATTCACAGGAAAAGCCTCGCTAACTCAGTAATCTCTAGCTTGTTAAAGTCTCACCACAGACCATTTTTGGTGTTTTCTGTTTTATATGAATATTCAGATTTCGTAAGGAATTTATGGTACTGCAAATCGCATATGGTAACTGTTGACTGCTGATGTGTTGAGGTGACTGAAAGATATTGCGCCGTTCTTCTCAGCATTTTGCCTCCACCTCATAAGGTCTATTTGCAATCTATTAGTTAGGCGAACATGCAATATCGGTTATATGTTTCCTGTGCACCCTATAGTTTTGTGTATACTGCAACCCGTGTCTGAGTCGCTTATTTCTAAACCGTGTTCATTGCGACAAAATAATAAGACCAGATATCTTAATAGTGCTAATGTATCTGGCTCGCTTTTGTCTATAGTTAGAAATACATAATATTTTGACTAAGATATATATATGTGCGTGTGTGTGTTTTTATATTCAAATACCAGTGTGTGCATGACCTTTCAGAACCATGAGTGTGCGTGCTGCTCCCCGCCCTCGCCCTCCTGTCGCGGGCCAGCTGTCAGTGCCTCTCCTCCTCCGACACCTCGCCGCCCCGCGGCTCCCGATTCTCAGCCGACCCCCTTCAGACTTACTCAGAAGGCTCTCCCTCCGTCGGGGAACTTCTTCATCTCGCCCTTCAGCGTCTGGAGCGCCCTCGTCCTCGCCTACTTCGGCTCCCGGGCAACACGAAGGCGGAGCTGGAGCAGGTTTCTGCGGCTCACCAACAGGAGGACACGCTCGCCCTGTTCAGGGCCCTCGAACGGCGGTGAGTGGGTTGACGCGATTAAACCTACCGAGTGAACCGTTAAGAGAGGTGGTAGGTAGATTGATATATATATATATATATATATATATATATATATATATATATATGTGTGTGTGTGTGTGTGTGTGTGTGTGCTGTGTGTGTTTGTGTAAAACATTAACACAGTAACGTGTATACAAAAATTATAAAGAACAACAAAAAGATTTTTTAAATTCATATTGTTGCTTTATTCATTTTCGTGTATATGTATATAAAAGTATATACATGTATATATATATATATATATATATATATATATATATATATATATATATATATATATATATATATATATATATATATATATATATATATATATATATATATATATATATATATATATATATATATATAGAGAGAGAGAGAGAGAGAGAGAGAGAGAGAGAGAGAGAGAGAGAGACACGAATACCTTGATGATAACAAAAGGATCATGATTTTATAATGCAAGTAATAACATTATCAGATAATAATTTCTACTAAAATAACACGACTGCAGCTATGACTCCCAAGAAGCAAACCAGAACTACACCATCAACTCGGCTAACAGGATATACTTCGACCAGTCCATTCCCGTCGAGAATGCGTGGGAAAAAGTCCTCGACGACAAGTGAAGTTAATAGACTTTAATAGGGTAAGAAACACTTGGCTTACAGCTTTATTTTCCTGCCTACTAGATGTGGGGAGTCTTCATCACTTGTAACATCATTGCATATCCAAAATAGGGATATCAGAACTCATGTAGTTACAGATTCATGGCTCAGTGAGGATACGAACATCATTCTTTATATAAAAGCACAGCTTATAAGTTATGGTCTAATGTTTTGATTATGTCTCTGCAAAAAGAGGGTAATCTACACATACATTTGCATTAAATCACTGCATTATCACTTCGTATATACATACAATCTCTGTAACCTGACATTGTATTTCAATTTGTGATACGTTTCCATCAAGTGGTTAAGGGAGTTCTCTGGCAATCTTGGTCTAGTACGAGAAGACAGAAATATGAGCCGAGGCACAGTGATAAAACCTTTTAAGCCTTAAACAAAGTGAAGCATTTCAAACCTTATAGCTTAAACCTCGGGCGCAGTGTGAAAGCCTTCCGTACAAGAGGGCAGATCTGTTCAGCAGACTTACTTTGATCTTGAGTAACAGAGAAAAGCCTTCTGTGGTGATCATTTAATGTATGTAGAATGAACCAACTTCTTCAGTGCTTTAGGGCGTCTTCTGTACGTGCCATAAAAGTTAATCCAGAATTAAAGTTTAATCCAGATCTCTAGTGCGCATGCGCAATGGCAGCGTCCATTATCAACTTTTATTTCATCTCTGGACCAGCATTCACTTTTGAGCTCGTACTTTAATCCTGCCATGCTCAAAATGAGCTAGTTAGTCGCACCATTCAGGTAAAAAGGATGAAGTCGAGTTGCCATAAATGTTTATTATTGCGAATAATGAAACTAATTCTGGCATTTTCATGCTAAAGATGTGTATAAACTTTTATCAACATATATTTCATAAGTCGTGGGATACTTAAACTGCAGAAATAACTCGAAAAAAAAAACGAAAGGAAATCCCACAAATAATTCCAGAGTTTCAATAACATCACGATTAGGTTTCAGATTTAAAGTACAAACTTCTGAATCTTTATATTACAATGCCTTCAAAACTACGTGGGAATTTGTTATCATATTCCTCGACAGCAACAAAACACGAAAAAACTCTCGGAGAAAACTCTCCGCAGAAATAAACTGATGTAACTTTTGTTTAACAGCTACAGTTCTGTTGCCTATAAAAAGAGCATTTGAAGTCCTTTATTTGGATTTAGTTGTAAACAAATGCACATCCTTATGCTATAAGACTGCCGTATGTATATATATATATATATATATATATATATATATATATATATATATATATGTGTGTGTGTGTGTGTGTGTGTGTGTGTGTGTGTGTGTGTGTGTGTGTGTGTGTGTTTTTTTTTTTTTTTTTTTTTAGCAAACGTCTCGGTAACAGCATTAGCGTGCGATATGAAACTCAAAGAGTTTGCTAATTTCGACTACACAAATGCCCGCTCTTAATTGTAAAAGAACAGATTTACTGATGATCGCATGGACGCGTGCGTCTGGTATTGTGTATTACATCTATGAAAGTAGTGGATTTGGATGAAACTTTAATCTGGATTTAATGCTGCGTTCGGAACTGCTCGTCTATCTCGTCCAGCCCAGTTGGACAAGATGTTTTGACCGTTCGGAACTTCCACAATCTCGTCCCGGACAAGTATTCTGGCTCGTCCAACTCGCCCTCCTGCGAACCTGGGCGAACAGGACGAGATGACGTCACAGTAATTTTGTATGTAAACATTGACAGTTGTAGGTAACCGCAAGATATTGGTGGGTAATTTTATAACCCTTTATTGGTGTTATCAAAGGATATTTTTGTTTTGTCAGTTGCAGGTAAGTTAAATATGCATCAAAGGAGTTACAAAACCTATGCAGCGTGTAAAATAAAGACACCAGTATGATAAAATAAATAATAATAATAAAAAAATAAAAAATAATAAAAAATAAATAAAAATGTTTACATTGGAGCCGGTTGCATTCTGGGCAGAAAGGGTCTTGGAGGTTCCGAACGCGGCCCACTTGTCCTGCTGGTCCTGGACAAGGTGTCTGGACGAGCAAGACGAGCAGTTCCGAACGCAGCATAACTTTATGACGCGTACAGAAGAGACCTTGTACAAGAAAATATCCTTTCAAGTTTTTAAAACAGATACATTTCTTTAAAGGATCTTTAAACTCCAGAGACCGAAATAATCAAACCTGAATCTGCCATCAGCCCGACGCCGCCGCTGCTGACATCAATGCCTTCATCAACGCCGAAACGCGAGGAAAAATACCAAAGCTTATAGAACCCTCCTTTGTTAAAGACGCTAAAATGTTCTTAACTAACGCCGTCTACTTCAAAGGCTTTTGGAAATACCCGTTCAAGCCTCAAAGGACCCACAAGGACAAGTTTTTCGTAACCCCGGAAGAGTCTGTCCAAGTGGATATGATGACGCAAACGGGAAGGTTCAAATATGGTAATGTATGGGAGTTCTTCCTTTATACAAAATGAACCTCCCTACCTTTCCTTGTGTCCAGTTTCCGTTATTACATATTTTTCCCCATTTTCATTGCGTTTGTATCGATTTGTCGCAAATCAAAATCAATTATGTGTTCATTAGGTGTCTCTCTCTTTATGGGAACATGTACATAATTCCAACACAGAACAAGTTACCTTACAATGCAAGGAAATCGTAAAATGAATCATCTGTTATTATCACGAACTTCAAATATGTCAAACTCCGTTCCAGTGGACTCGGAGAAGCTTCACGCCCAGGTGCTGGAGATGCCCTACAGGGGCGACGCCGTGTCCATGGTGGTGCTCCTCCCGCGAAGTGGGAGAGCCAAGGAGGTGGACAGGCTGGTCCGACGCCTGAGCCCAGGAGACTCGTGTCTGTGGTTGAAGGCGATGCCCTCCGTCCCGCTGATAGTCAAGTTTCCAAGATCAGCGTGGAGAGTACTCTCGGGGATGAACTCATTTCGGTATGTTTGAATTAGGGCAAGGTAAGCGAACCTGGTAGTTTGGGAATGGTAAGCAAAGGGTCGTAGTTTACTCACAAATTGAGGTATAATCTGCTATCACAAACGTTATATATATATATATATATATATATATATATATATATATATATATATATATATATATATATATATATACCATACATATATATATATATATATATATATATATATATATATATATATATATATATATATATATATATATATATATATATATATATATATATATATATATATATATATATATATATATATATATATATATATATATAAAGTACCAACAGGAAACTTTCCTCAGTACAGCCTAGAGCAGCCCGAGGGATATTTGCTGTTTCAGTCTTACAGGCGGCCGTTTTGAATGATTAAGCCAATACTTACCTTTTACATTCATCACTTACATTCCTATTTTTTTTATTCTGTCTGCAATGGATGTAAAAGCGCATGTCATTCTGATATATATACATATATATTAGAATGTATATATACATACGCATATATATGTATATATAATGTGTATATTCATATATAAGTGTATATATATATTTACTATTTATTTATTTATATGTATATACATATACATCCATATATGTATATATGTACACACACACACACACACACACACACACACACACACACACACACACACACACACACACACATATATATATATATATATATATATATATATATATATATATATATATATATATATATACATTACAATATAGTTATATTATATATATATATATAGTATATATATACGTGTGGAGTATATACTATATTATCTAATATTANTTAACAGACTTTAATAGGGTAAGAAAACTAGGCTTACAGTTTTATTTTCCTTCCTAATAGATGTGGGGAGTCTTCATCATTTTAACATCATGCATATCCAAAATTGCGATATCAGAACTCATGTACTTACAGATTCATGGCTCAGTGAGGATACGAACATTTCTTTATATAAAAGCACAGCTTATAAGTTATGGTCTAATGTTTTGATTATGTCTCTGCAAAAAAGAGGTAATCTACACATATATTTGCATTAAATCACTGCATTATCACTTCGTATATACATACAAATCTCTGTAACCTGACATTGTATTTCAATTTGTGATACGTTCCATTAAGTGGTTATGGGAGTTCTCTGGCAATCTTGGTCTAGTACGAGAAGACAGAAATATAAGCCGAGGCACAGTGATAAAACCTTTTAAGCCTTAAACAAAGTGAAGCACTTCAAACCTTATAGCTTAAACCTCGGGCGCAGTGTGAAAGCCTTCCGTACAAGAGGGCAGATCTGTTCAGCAGACTTACTTTGATCTTGAGTAACAGAGGAAAGCCTTCTGTGGTGATCATTTAATGTATGTAGAATGAACCAATTTCAGTGCTTTAGGGCGTCTTCTGTACGTGCCATAAAAGTTAATTCAGTATTCAAGTTTAATTCAGATCTCTAGAGCGCATGCGCAATGGCAGCGTCCAGGATCAACTTTTATTTCATCTCTGGACCAGCATTCACTTTTGAGCTCGTAATTTAATCCTGGCATGCTAAGAATGAGCTATTTAATCCCACCAATCAGGTATTGATACGTAATGACGTCAACTTGCGTTTTTATGCTACAGACATTTATCAACATGTATTTTCATAAGTCGTGGGATACTTAAACTGCAGAAATAACTCTCAACAATAAAAAAGACAATAAAAAAATAAAAAAAATAAACGAAAGAAAATAACACAAAGAGTTTACAAATACAGAAAAGGCAATGTTATATCCAGGCTGGAAAAACAATCCCAACGTATGTATCATATCAGTAGACTTAAAAAGAACGCTTTCAATAACATCACGTTTGTTCAATAACAAACCTTTTGAATCTTTATATTACAGTGCCTTCAAAACTGCGTGCAAATTTTATCATTTTCCTGCGAAAATAAATTGATGTATCTTTCGTTTGACACCTACATTTCTGTTCCCTTTATATGGATTTATTTGTCGTAACACAAATGCACATCCTCATGCTATAAGACTACCGTATATGTGTAAATATATATATATATATATATATATATATATATATATATATATATATATATATATATATATATATCTTCTTTCTTTTTTTTTTAGCGTGTGATATGAAACTCAAATAGTTTGACTGCTAAAATCGACTACACAAATACTCGCTCTTATTGGAAAAGAGCAAATTTACTGATAATCGCATGGACGCGTGCGTCTGGTAGTGTGTACTACATCTGTGAAAGTACAGTGGATTTGGATGAAACTTTAATCTGGATTTAACGCTGCGTTCGGAACTGCTCGTCTATCTCGTCCAGCCCAGTTGGACAAGATGTTTTGACCGTTCGGAACCTCCACAATCTCGTCCCGGACAAGTATTCTAGCTCGTCCTACTCGCCCTCCTGCGAACCTGGGCGAACAGGACGAGATCACGTCACAATAGATTTTGTATGTAAACATTGACAGTTGTAGGTAACCGTAAGATATTGGTGGGTAATTTTATGACCCCTTATTGGTGTTACCAAAGGATATTTTTGTGTTTGTCAGTTGCAGGTAAGTTATATATGCATCAAAACCTATGCAGCGTGTAAAAAAAAAAAAATAATAATAATAATAATAATAATAATAATAATAATAATAATAATAAAATAAAATATAAAAGTGAATGTTTACATTCGAGCCGGTTGCATTCTGGGCAGAAAGAGTCTTGGAGGTGCGGAACGCGGCCCACTTGTCCTGCTGGTCCTGGACAAGGTGTCTGGACGAGCAAGACGAGCAGTTCCGAACACAGTATAACTTTTATGACGCGTACAGAAGAGACCCTTGTACAAGAAAAAAAATCCTTTCAAGTTTTTTAACAGATACATTTCATTAAAGGCACTTTAAACTCCAGAGACCGAAATAATCAAACCTGAATCTGCCATCAGCCCGACGCCGCCGCTGCTGAGATCAATGCCTTCATCAACGCCGAAACGCGAGGGAAAATACCAAAGCTTATAGAACCCTCCTTTGTTGAAGACGCTAAAATGGTCTTAACTAACGCCGTCTACATGCATGTATTAGTATCGTAATCCTGGGAAGTTAGATGTAAACCTCTGTTGGCCCTCAAGATGGTGGCTGAAGGGAAAATTGGCCCACGAAGGGTTTTGAGTTTTAAACACTCCGAGCTTACATATCATACCATTACTTCAGTAAAGATTCTGCGCATCTGGTTGCAAAAATCGTTACATATTGGTAATAGATATCCCTGAAAGATTAAACTTAGTCTTGCTACTTGTTTATATCTAAACTGAGAGAGCAATAAACGATTATTTAATGAATGAAATACTGATAACCTATTAAAAACTGTTTGCTTCTTGTAGCGAAATCATGACGCAAAATAGCTTTTAAAAATAGCATCGTATCCACGCCTTCCTTCTCCAGACTTTACAGAAAATGGGAATACGTGACTTTTCTCTCCACCGCCGATCTGACCAACTTCACACCTGTTCGAGGATTACTGGTGAATGGAGCGATCCACAAGGCCCTTATAGAGGTGGACGAAGAAGGCGCAGAGGCGGCAGCGGCGACGGCGTTCGTTCTGAATAGGTCTCGTTCAATGCCTCCAAAGACGACGTTCACGTGCAACCGGCCCTTCGTTTTCTTCATTCAAGATAACGAGGCGAACAACATCCTGTTCATGGGGTTTATAGGGGTCCTTGAGGGTCCTCTGCTGGACCTTGTTATTATGGTTGGCATTGTTCTTATTGATTTTAACGCTATTATTATCATTATTTTTTTATCGTTATTTACTGTTATCATTATTATTATTTTCTTGTTTTTTATTCTCATTGTTATTATCATTAAAGGTATTATCATTGTTCTTGTTATTGTTGTCATAGGTATTATCATTGTTATTATCATAAGATTATTATTATCATAATTATCATTATATTGAATATTAATTACATTCGATTGTTTTCTTATCCCTATTATTGCATTTCAACAATATCATTATTAATATTATAACTAGTGTTACATTTTTTTATTATTATGGTTATTATTATCATTACTACTGCTATTATTAAACATTATTATTGTTATCATCGTTATTGCTACTGTTGTTATTGTTATGGCCAAATTTTGTTAGTCTCCCCTCTTTAAAACTAACACAAAGTCATTATCATTACCTTCATTTGTATGCCCCTAACTATACCGTAAAGGACCACGTACTGAAGACCCAGAGGAAACCAAGCACTGTTCACACCCCTTCTGCATAAAGGAAAGTAAGCTATGCCAGAGTAAATCCATTGATATTAAGTTGCTCAGATAAAGTAGTTGAAAAAATAATAGTTATTAAAACCACTGGAATCATAATTATGTAAGAGCTTTTTTTTAATAAAAAAAAAAAAAAAAACGTGACTGAGAATCAGATGAAGTATATCAACCCATTAAATCATAATCCTTCCTCACAAAAGATATATCGTTGTAAACCAGATTAATCCTACTGACGCTCCAGGTTGTTTAAAGCGTGAAAAGAAACAAGTGAAAAACATGAGCTAAGCTGCAATTCAGACTTTTTTAACACCAGATTCATCTTCCTGTAACGAAAATTTCATCAGTACTTTTCGCACATTGATGTCAATGTTCTGATAGAGGAGTAAAAGCTTTTTGAAGTATTTTCTTTGTAATCCACTTATTAATAAAGCTGCCATTCTTCTTCTTTCCAAGAAAGAGGGTTAAACAAACCTATTTATCGATCCTAGTAGTGACGTTTCTGAAACTGTTATGAATGCGTGTGTGCGTCAATGATCAGCAGAAACAAATATCGGCTGATCTCCCAGCGCGAGGTTGCCTTGAGCTGAGGCACGGATGCGGAATCGGCCGAACGAAGCCCAGAGTATTTTTACTGTAAAGAAATCAAGTATTGGGGCAAGGATGAGGATATGTCCGATATGCGAAGCTGAGCTTCGCCCGGCCTGTGCCGACTAATGTTGACTCGATCAACGTGTGTCAGCTAGTGCAACAGAGGTTAGTCTTTACCCGCCGTGGTGCCCAGCCACAGCAATTACCTCAGGGCGACAATTGCAACTTCTCACACCTGGTCGGGGCGCGAACCGCCAACCCCTCGGATGAGAGACCGGCGCGTTACCACTGTACTATCCTGAAGGTTTAATGATAAGGCAGGTTTTTGGAGTATTTTATACCTAGGACATGATCTTGGGGGCCTGGGATTTAAGTGACGACCTGGGGAACTAGGTGGTTTGGGAAAGCTTTGGGAACGTCATATGATTGCATCTGAATATATAATAATTTGTTTGTTTGCCATTTCTATGAAATTTGACTGAAAACTTTGAATTTACTACAAATTCCAATAATGTGGTTTGTCAGAGGGTGACTATGGGATATCTTTGTCAAATATCATTAAAGAAAACAAAAACCAGGATTATTTTCTGATTTCCAATCCTATTAAAACTAATCAAAACACATTTTAAATCGTCGTCTAGAGTATACTGTAGATTGAAGATGTGCATGTGTGTATATACATATTTTATGTATGTCATATATATGATGTATATCATATATATACACACATAAATATAATGTATTGCACATATTATCATAATTCATATTATATTTTACAAATATACCATATACATCATATACGTATATCATATACATTATATATATCATATATCATATACATCATATATATATACTTTATATTATATTTATATATATCATCCATTATATATATTGTTTATGTTATATTATATATATATATATTTATGTTATACATATGATATATATATTGTATATATGATATTTATTATATACATGTTATATAAATTGTATATATATTTCATATATATTATATATTATCTATATTATATATTTTATATATATATATATATTATACATATATATTTGTATATATTGATTATATATATTATAATTACTATATACATTATAGATTCCATATATTATATACATCATATATCACATACAGGTGGTCCCCTACTTGCGAACTTCCGAGTTACGAACTTCGGTACATGCGAACAAAGTGTCAGGAGGGAGTGAGAGTAGTGCGCGCCTAAACAATAGCTCTCTCACTGTACCCACACGGTCTCATTCAAACGTGTGTTGTACGCTCTCCAGAAAACTTTGTGATTTTGTGATTATTTTTGTAATTATATTTTTGCTAAATACAGTAAAATAAGAAAGTTTGGCCTAAATCTCTGACCCCTCCCCCCGACATCCGCCTCCGGCTCTGATGTTTACTGTGTCGCGTCTGTGCAAATATACTCAATTTTTTTTTTTTTTTTTTTTTTATTTTATTCATTTTGGTATTCTCTGGTAACTAGCTGGCAACTCTGTTTGCAGCACAGCTGACAGTCACTACAAAGAGACAAGGTTGGCAGTCACCAGAGAGAGCGGAGCGAGATGAAGATCGTCCCATGCCTCGGGCGATACCATCCCTGATGCGCCCTCATCACATAATAGGCCACTACTAATGATCAATGTTATTCCTGTAACTAATAAGCATAATATGATGAGAAACATCTCAATCACAGCTGCAGCAGTTTTTTATTTTCTATGAAATGCCTCGAGAAGCACTGCAAGCCTCTGGTGACATGCGGTACTTCTACAATCATGTGCACTCATTGCCATTAGTCCTTTGGAAAAAAGGGGGGGGGTACACTTCAGAATACATGTGAATGCCATAGAATGCATCAAGGTTGACTCAGATATCAGATTTCAAAGAAAAAAAATGGAGGAAAAAATATCCTCAACTTCAAAGCCTGATATCTCAAATCTTCGTTCGTACTAGATGAATCGTTCTACGGTACAATATATCGGTACAATACTCAAGAACAAGGATAAAATCATGGAACATGTGAAAAGTTCAGTCCCTATGCAGTCTACTAGTATTAGTAAGAAACGGGGACACTTCTGAGCATTTGGATGAAGGTTGTTCAAAGCACATTAAAAACCACCGAAAACCACTGCATTGTTTATACCGGTACGTCCGAAAGTAGAGCTAGTTGTACAGTAATGAAAACATACCGTACGCCCTACTACGGACATACGAACAAACGTACTTACGAACAGCCTACTGGAAGGAACATGTAACACGCGGACTACCTGTATATTATATATACTACACATATATCATATACTATATATATATATATATATATATATATATATATATATATATATGTATGTATCGCTAGAGTTGGTAATATATATAATATATCGTACACAGTGGTAATATATATCCTTTAAAGATTAAACTTAGCCTTACTATTTTAAATCTAAAATTAGAAAGCGAAAAAACGATTATTTGATGAAATGGAGTACAGATAGATTATAACTTTTTTCTTCTTGTAACGAAATCATGACACAAAATATCTTATATGCATCGTGACTCTACCGTGGCCGATCTGACCAACTTGACCTACTTCCTTGTATGGGCCTTGAGCATCCTCTGTTGGACCTTTGTTATTATTATGGTTGGCATTGTTGTTGATACCAATGTTGTTTTTGCCTTCATTATTATTGTTTTAGTTTTATAATCTATACTGCTATTGTTGTGGTTATTGTTTTTTTCATTGGAGAAAGCGAAACATAGAATTTATCTGTATTAACGAACACTTAGTTTATAATTCCAAATCACGTTTCCCGCTGCATGTCCTGCTGTCAAATAGCATCATTGCAATGTAAACGTGACCCGAATTTGCAACATTCGTTTCCCGTTTTAATTACAATTAAATGAACGCTGTTTGTGTTTTTGTTTTGAGAATATCAATTGGCATCTGTAATGTGTTTATTCTATAATGCATTGCACGACTCTGCGATGTATATCAGCGTGAGTCCCAGGCGCCCCTCATTAGTAGGTGAAAGTGCGTTGCGTGAGAGACTTCTCGCGTTCGTCTGTCACTTTAGGTCGCTGCGTTGGTACTGGTGTCGAGACTCTCTTGGTGAGCACTGTGTACCGGTGTTTTGTATGATTGTATGCTGATGTATATCATCGGCCGGTTTGTTAATACTGTGCGAAGCCTGACCTAATTATTATGAATATGAATGTAGACAGACAAATGCATATCTGCCGGATAGATAGATAAATAAATGTATATCTATCAGATAGATAAAGAAATAAGCCTTTATTTGCATGTCTTTATGTATGAATATTCATTGGGTCGGGCCTCGCACAATTTTAACAAACGTCTCGCACACAGAATTTCAAGATAATTTCATAACATATTGAAAGTGGTTAACATATGATGATCATATCACTAACCATTCATTAACAGTAAATATAGGACACCCTGTATGATCAGACGTTCATCTGTATGAAAATGTTAAAATTCTGAATATGAGAATCAAATCACCCCCAAAACATATATCTCTTTGTGATCAAATTCAAGTACAGGTTTTTCATAATAGTTCAGATTTGTAGTGTATTAATTAAATCTTAGTTTTGTAACAAATGTACACTTACACAGAGATGCGTGGCACCAAAGAGCATAAAAGACAATAAACTACGGTATGTGTTTCATTGTATCATTGTTATGGAATTATGAATAAAGCAGATGTAGAGGGGTAGTAAAATATTCACAGGAACAGCCTCGCTACCTCAGTAATCTGTAGCTTGGTAAAGTCTCACCACAGACCATCTTTGTGTTTTCTGTTTTATGAATATTCCGATTTCGTAAGGAATTTATGGTACTGCAAATCGCATATGGTAACTGTTGACTGCTGATGTGTTGAGGTGACTGAAAGATATTGCGCCGCTCCTCTCAGCATTTTGCCTCCCACCTCATAAGGTCTATTTACAATTCTTAGGAAACTTGCAATATCGGTTATATGTTTCCTGTGCAACCCATAGTTTTGCGTATACTGCAACCCGTGTTTGAGTCACTTGTTTCTAAACCGTGTTCATTGCGTCAAAATAATAAGACCGGATATCTTAATAGTGCTAATGTATCTGGCTCGCTTTTGTCTATAGTTAGAAATAAATAATATTTTGACGAAGATATTATATATATGTGCGTGTGTGTTTCTATATTCAAATATACACATACATATGTGTTTGCGTGTGCGTTTCTATATTCAAATATACACATACATATGTGTTTGCGTGTGTGTTTCTATATTCAAGTGTTTGCGTGTGTTTCTATATTCAAATACCAGTGTGTGCGTGACCTTTCAGAACCATGAGAGTGTGCGTGCTGCTCCCCGCCCTCGCCCTCCTGTCGCGGGCCAGCTGTCAGTGCCTCTCCTCCGACACCTCGCCGCCCCCGCGGCTCCCGATTCTCAAGCAGTCGACCCCCTTCGGGCTCGACTTACTCCAGAAAGCTCTCCCTCCGTCGGGGAACTTCTTCATCTCGCCCTTCAGCGTCTGGAGCGCCCTCGTCCTCGCCTACTTCGGCTCCCGAGGCAACACGAAGGCGGAGCTGGAGCAGGTTCTGCGGCTCACCAACAGGGAGGACACGCTCGCCCTGTTCAGGGCCCTCGAACGGCGGTGAGTGGGTTGACGCGATTAAACCTACCGAGTGAACCGTTAAGAGAGGTGGTAGGTAGATGGATATATATATATATATATATATATATATATATATATATATATATGTGTGTGTGTGTGTGTGTGTGTGTGTGTGTGTGTGTGTGTGTGTGTGTGTGTGTGTGTGTGTGTGTGTAACACAAACACAGAAACGTGTGTACACAAAAATTATGAAGAACAACGACAAAAAGATTTTTTCATTTCATATTACTGCTTTTTCATTTTCATATATATGTATATAAATGTATATTGTATATATACCATATATATATATATATATATATATATATATATATATATATTATATATATATATATATTATATATATATATAGAGAGAGAGAGAGAGAGAAATGGACATGAATAAAAACCTTGATGATAAAAAAAGGATCATGATTTTATAATGCAAGTAATACATTATCAGATAATAATTTCTACTAAAATAATTAACACAACTGCAGTTATGGCTCCCAAGAAGCAAACCAGAACTACACCATCAACTCGGCTAACAGGATATACTTCGACCAGTCCATTCCCGTCCGAGAATGCGTGGGAAAAGTCCTCGACGACAAGTGAAGTTCACAGACTTTAATAGGGTAAGAAACACTTGGCTTACAGCTTTATTTTCCTTCCTAATAGATGTGGGGAGTCTTAATCATTTGTAACATCACTGCATATCCAAAATTGGGATATCAGAACTCATGTAGATTACAGATTCATGGCTCAGTGAGGATACGAACATCATTCTTTATATAAAAGCACAGCTTATAAGTTATGGTCTAATGTTTTGATTATGTCTCTGCAAAAAGAGGGTAATCTACACATACATTTGCATTAAATCACTGCATTATCACTTCGTATATACATACAATCTCTGTAACCTGACATTGTATTTCAATTTGTGATACGTTTCCATTAAGTGGTTATGGGAGTTCTCTGGCAATCTTGGTCTAGTACGAGAAGACAGAAATATAAGCCGAGGCACAGTGATAAAACCTTTTAAGCCTTAAACAAAGTGAAGCACTTCAAACCTTATAGCTTAAACCTCGGGCGCAGTGTGAAAGCCTTCCGTACAAGAGGGCAGATCTGTTCAGCAGACTTACTTTGATCTTGAGTAACAGAGAAAAGCCTTCTGTGGTGATCATTTAATGTATGTAGAATGAACCAACTTCTTCAGTGCTTTAGGGCGTCTTCTGTACGTGCCATAAAAGTTAATCCAGTATTCAAGTTTAATCCAGATCTCTAGAGCGCATGCGCAATGGCAGCGTCCAGGATCAACTTTTATTTCATCTCTGGACCAGCATTCACTTTTGAGCTCGTAATTTAATCCTGGCATGCTAAGAACGAGCTAGTTAATCCCACCAATCAGGTATTGATACGTAATGACGTCATCAACTCAATAAAAAAGGATGAAGTTGAGCTGCGATAAATGTTTATTGATGAAACTAATTCTGGCATTTTCATTTTAACATGTATTTTCATAAGTCGTGGGATACTTAAACTGCAGAAATAACCCTCAACAAATAAAAAAATAATAATAAAAAAAAAAAAAAAAAAAGAAAATCCCACAAAGAGAGTTTACAAATACAGAAAAGGCAATGTTATATCCAGGCTGGAAAAACAATCCCAACGTATGTATCATATCAGTAGACTTAAAAAAGAACGCTTTCAATAACATCACGTTTGTTCAATAACAAACCTTTTGAATCTTTATATTACAGTGCCTTCAAAACTGCGTGCAAATTTTATCATTTTCCTGCGAAAATAAATTGATGTATCTTCGTTTGACACCTACATTCTGTTCCCTTTATATGGATTTATTTGTCGTAACACAAATGCACATCCTCATGCTATAAGACTACCGTATATATATATATATATATATATATATATATATATATATATATATATATATATATATATATATATATATATATAATATATATATTCTTTTTTTTTTTAGCGTGTGATATGAAACTCAAATAGTTTGACTGCTAATATCGACTACACAAATACCCGCTCTTATTGAAAAAGAGCAAATTTACTGATAATCGCATGGACGCGTGCGTCTGGTAGTGTGTACTACATCTGTGAAAGTACAGTGGATTTGGATGAAACTCTAATCTGGATTTAACGCTGCGTTCGGAACTGCTCGTCTATCTCGTCCAGCCCAGTTGGACAAGATGTTTTGACCGTTCGGAACTCCACAATCTCGTCCCGGACAAGTATTCTGCTCGTCCAACTCGCCCTCCTGCGAACCTGGGCGAACAGGACGAGATGACGTCACAATAGATTTTGTATGTAAACATTGACAGTTGGTAACCGCAAGATATTGGTGGGTAATTTTATACCCCTTATTGGTGTTATCAAAGGATATTTTTGTGTTTGTCAGTTGCAGGTAAGTTAAATATGCATCAAAACCTATGCAGCGTGTAAAATAATAATAATAATAAAATAATAATAATAATAATATTAAAATAAATAAAAAAAAATGTTTACATTGGAGCCGGTTGCATTCTGGGCAGAAAGGGTCTTGGAGGTGCCGAACGCGGCCCACTTGTCCTGCTGGTCCTGGACAAGGTGTCTGGACGAGCAAGACGAGCAGTTCCGAACAGCATATAACTTTATGACGCGTACAGAAGAGACCTTGTACAAGAAAAAAATCCTTTCAAGTTTTTAACAGATACATTTCTTTAAAGGATCTTTAAACTCCAGAGACCGAAATAATCAAACCTGAATCTGCCATCAGCCCGACGCCGCCGCTGCTGACATCAATGCCTTCATCAACGCCGAAACGCGAGGAAAAATAACAAAGCTTATAGAACCCTCCTTTGTTAAGACGCTAAAATGGTTTTAACTAACGCCGTCTACTTCAAAGGCTTTTGGAAATACCCGTTCAAGCCTCAAAGGACCCACAAGGACAAGTTTTTCGTAACCCCGGAAGAGTCTGTCCAAGTGGATATGATGTCGCAAACGAGAAGGTTCAAATATGGTAATGTATGAGAGTTCCTCTATACAAAATGAACCTCCCTACCTTTCCTTGTGTCCAGTTTCCGTTGTTACATTTTTTTTCCATTTTCATTGCGTTTGTATCGATTTGTCGCAAATCAAAATCAATTATGTGTTCATTAGGTGTCTCTCTCTTTATGGGAACATGTACATAATTCCAACACAGAACAAGTTACCTTACAATGTAAGGAAATCGTAAAATGAATCACCTGTTATTATCACGAACTTCAAATATGTCCAACTCCGTTCCAGTGGACTCGGAGAAGCTTCACGCCCAGGTGCTGGAGATGCCCTACAGGGGCGACGCCGTGTCCATGGTGGTGCTCCTCCCGAAGTGGGAGAGCCAAGGAGGTGGACAGGCTGGTCCAACGCCTGGAGCCCAAGGTACTCGTGTCCGAGTTGAAGGCGATGCCCTCCGTCCCGCTGATAGTCAAGTTTCCCAAGTTCAGCGTGGAGAGTACTCTCGGGGATGAACTCATTTCGGTATGTTTGAATTAGGGCAAGGTAAGCGAACCTGGTAGTTTGGGGATGGTAAGCAAAGGGTCGTAGTTTACTGAATAAGGTTAGCAAAGACTGGTATTTAGTGAATAAGGCTAGTTAAGTCTGGTATTTAGTGATTAAAGAATGGAATGAAATATTCTAGCAAACAAGTAGATAAAGGATAGAAGAGAAAAAAAATGAATAGTAGATATTTCATATTAAATGTAATTGAATATTATCGGGTTGCTGTTGAACTCACAAATTGAGTATAATCTGCTATCACAAACGTTATACATTGATGTGTGTGTGTGTGTATATATATATATATATATATATATATATATATATATATATATATATATATATATATATATATATATATAATACAGCAGGGAACTTTCCTCAATACAGACTAGAGCAGCCCGCGGGATATTTGCTGTTTCAGTCTTACAGGCGGCCGTTTTGAATGATTAATTAAGCAAATACTTACCTTTTACATTCATCACTTACATTCTTATTTTTCTATTCTGTCTTTTCTATTATGTCATTCTGATATATATATATATATATATATATATATATATATATATATATATATATTAGAATGTATATATACATACATATTTATATGTATATATACATGTATATATATTCATACATATATATATATATATATATATATATATTATATATATATATATATATATATATATATATATGATATTTACATGTATATACATGTACATACGTATATATATATGTATATATATATATATATATATATGCTAAGTGTGTCCACTGTGCTGATCCCAAGGCCTGCCTTATTAGCCTGAAGTTAGGATCGTCATGAAAAAAAAAAAGTCATATATAATGTGTTACCATTAGGATCACCATTCAAAATGTGATAGGTAAAATAAACTTAACGTTCAAGCACATAATACATTTATTAGTATCGTAATCCTGGGAAGTTAGATGTAAACCTCTGTTGGACCTCAAGATGGTGGCTGAAGGGAAAATTGGCCCGCAAAGGGTTTTGAGTTTTAAACACTCCGAGCTTACATATCATACCATTACTTCAGTAAAGATTCTGCGCATCTGGTTGCAAAATCGTTACATATTGGTAATAGATATCCCTGAAAGATTAAACTTAGTCTTGCTACTTGTTTATATCTAAACTGAGAGAGCAATAAACGATTATTTAATGAAATGAAATACTGATAACCTATTAAAAACTGCTTTGCTTCTTGTAGCGAAATCATGACGCAAAATACCTTTTTAAAATAGCATCGTATCCACGCCTTCCTTCTCCAGACTTTACAGAAAATGGGAATACGTGACCTTTTCTCCTCCACCGCCGATCTGACCAACATCACGCCTGTTGGAGGAATCATGCTGAATGGAGCGATCCACAAGGCCCTTATAGAGGTGGACGAAGAAGGCGCAGAGGCGGCAGCGGCGACGGCGTTCTTTCGGAGTAAGTCTAGACCAATGCCTCCAAAGACGACGTTCACATGCAACCGGCCCTTCGTTTTCTTCATTCAAGATAACAAGGTGAACAACATCATGTTCATAGGGGTTTATAGGGGTCCTTGAGGGTCCTCTGCTGGACCTTGTTATTATGGTTGGCATTGTTCTTCTTAATTTTAACGTTATTATCATTATTATTTTCTTGTTTTTTAATCGTTATTGTTATTATCATTAGTATTATTATTTTCTTGTTTTTATTCTCATTGTTATCATTATCAAAGGTATTATCATTGTTTTTGTTATTGTTGTCATAGGTATTATCATTGTTATTATCATTAAGATTATTATTATCATAATTATCAATATATTGAATATTAATTGCATTCGATTGTTATTTTCTTATCCTTATTGTTGCATTTCAACATTATCTTTATTAATATTATAACTAGTGTTACCATTTTTATTACTATGGTTATAATTATTATCATTACTACTGCTATTATTAATAACATTATTATTGTTATCATCGTTATTGCTACTGTTGTTAGTGTTAGTGCCAAATTTTGTTAGTTTGTCTTCCCTCTTTAAAACTAACACAAAATCATTATCATTACCTTCATTTGTAAAGGCCCACGTACTGAAGACCCAGAGGAAACCAAACACTGTTCACACCCCTTCTGTATAAAGGAAAACAAGCTATGCCAGAGTAAATCCATTGATATTCAGTTGATTAGATAAAAGTAGATGAGAGAAAATAAACCCTAAGAGGTAATAGTTATTAAACCATTTGGAATCATAGTTATGTAGAGAGCATTTGAAAAAAAAACGAACTGAGGCTCCAGGCTGTTTAAAGCGTGAAAAGAAGTGAAAAACATGAGCTAAGCTGCAATTCAGACTTTTTTTAACACCAGATTCATCTTCCTGTAACGAAAATTTCATCAGTACTTTTCGCACATTGATGTCAATGTTCTGATAGAGGAGTAAAAGCTTTTCGAAGTATTTTCTTGTAATCCACTTATGAATAAAGCTGCCATTCTTCCTCTTTCCAAGAAAGAGGGTTAAACAAACCTATTTATCGATCCTAGTAGTGACGTTACTGAATTCGCGTGTACGTCAATGATCAGCAAAACAAATATCGGCTGATCTTCCAGCGCGAGGTTGCCTTGAGCAGAGGCACAGGAAGCGGGATCGGCCGAACAAAGCCCAAAGTATTTTTACTGTAAAGAAATCAAGTATTGGGGCAAGGATGAGGACATGTCCGATATGCGAAGCGTGTGTCAGCTAGTGCAACAGAGGTTAGTCTTTACCCGCCGTGGTGCCCAGCCACAGCAATTACCTCAGGGCGACAATTGCAACTTCTCACACCTGGTCGGGGCGCGAACCGCCAACCCCTCGGATGAGAGACCGGCGCGTTACCACTGTACTATCCTGAAGGTTTAATGATAAGGCAGGGTTTCTGGAGTATTTTATACCTAGGACATGATCTTGGGGGCCTGGGATTTGAGGGACGACCTGGGGAACTAGATGGTTTGGGAAAGCTTTGGGAACGTCATATGATTGTATCTGAATATACAATAATTTGTTTGCCATTTCTATGAAATTTGACTGAAAACTTTTAATTTACTACAAATTCCAATAATGTGGTTTGTCAGAGGGTGACTATGTGATATCTTTGTCAAATATCATTAAAGAAAACAAAAACCAGGATTATTTTCTGATTTCCAATCCTATTAAAACTAACCAAACCACATTTTAAATCGTCATCTAGAGTATACTGTAGATTGAAGATGTGATTGTGTGTATATACATATTTTATGTATAGCATATATAAGATGTATATCATATACACACATAAATATAATGGATTGTATATATTATCATAATTCATATTATGTTTTACAAATATACCATACACATTATATATCGTATGTCATATACATTATATATATATATATATATATATATATATATATATATATATATATATATATATATATATATATATATATATATATATATATATTATAACATACATTATATATATCATATATCATATACATTATATATATCATATACATCATATATATACATTATATTATGTATTATATATATCATCTATATATATATATATATTATATATATATATATATATATATATATATATATATATATATATATATACATATATTATATATTGTTTATACGATGTTTATTATATATATGATATTTATGTTATACATGAGATTATATATTATATATATTAT
>NW_020872424.1:331914-344414 GCF_003789085.1 Penaeus vannamei
GGTTCTCACATCTTCGGAAGTGGGCGGAAGAAGGGAATGAAGAAAAGAAGGAAAAGGAAAAGGGGCCAGTATAAAGCAAGCCTTTATACTGGCCTGAAAGTGCTATTGGGTGTGGTGTGGGCCTGTCGAGCGTTTCCCTGTTAACTTAGGAGCCACCAGCACTTTTCAGCCTGCATGGATTGATTGCTATCAATCTACGTCACTGTGGAAGAACACTGGGCAATATCAGGGTCACTGACCTTAATTTTGCTGATGATGTTGCTATCTTACCTGTCTAAGGAATTTCTGATGGCGGCTACTGATGCATTCTGCAATGAGGCAAATCCCTTGTCTTTAATGGTTGATGGTTAAAAATAAATGTGCTAGACATCTCAGGTCATATAGCACTATAGGAAGGTATAGTAAAGGGGGATGTCAGGTGATAGTTGCTGTGTCAACTATCTAGAGTAGTGTTGAAAGGTTGAAGATGAGGGAAAAGGTTATGGTGGTTTAGGTAAGGGAGTTAGATCAAGTGAACGATATTTATGCGTCTGAGGAAGGAGAACAGGTTGTCGAGGCAGAAGCTGTGGGATTCTGTAAGGATGTCGGATATGTTGGGAGGTCGGTGAAGGGAGGATAGGTGTGGAAAAGCAGAGGTACGTGCTGTATTAAAGCGTGGACAGGACAAGAGAATGTATGGAACTGAAAGAGGAACATTACATAGAGGACATAGGGGCGGGTCAGAGCGTGACATTAAATAGGCGTGTGTTAGGCGTGTGGCCAATACGTAAGCGTGCAAGGGCCGTCTCCCAATGTCAGTTTTTGTGAAATGGAGCTGACCAAGAGGAGATTGATGGTTTTACGGTATGTATTTTTTTGTTGTGGAGTCTTGACCAAAAAGATTGCCATCGGGTATACAAGAAGGTTTTAAAGTGGGGGTAATAATCCGTAGCTGGAATATGTGAGAAGCATAGTTGAGGTGATGTGGACATTGCGGCATAGCGTGCAAGAGTATCTGCCTGTTCATTGCCAGGGATTCCAACATGGCTGGGTACCCAGCAAAATCTGACAGATTTGTGACGTGTGGATAGATAGAACAACCAGTTCTGGATCTTACAGACAAGGGGATTGGTTGAGTGTATAGACTTTATGAGGGTTAAAGAGTTACGGGAGTCAGTAAAAATAGCAAAAGAGGAAAAGGGGGATGAGTATATGCGTCTTAAGGCAAAAAGGAGTGCATACAGTCTGTAGTAAGGACACTAGATTCAGGGGGAGGGTGTATTTGAAAGCGTGATTTGGGAATGTTACTGCGAATCCAGCTCCTGAGATGGATTTGGAACCGTCAGTGTAAACATGAATGCTGGAGGAATGGATGGAGACATGGTCAAGGAAATGAGTGAGAAGGATAGAGGGGGGAATATCTGATCTTGGTGGGTCAGGAAAAACTGAGGAGCAAATACAGGGGTTAGGTATAAGCCATGGAGGAATGGAATGGACAGAAAGTGGGAGAGGTCGGAGGTGAGGAAGGGGGAATGGGAGGGGAGAGTATCCATGCTTACGGGGAGAGGAGTCGGTAAACGTGGAGAAGAGTGTAAGGTTATGTGAATGCGGAACCCAAATGAGGTGATGGGACCAAGCTGAAGGCTAGGAACCATCACGACCTCAAAAGCCAAACTATCCCCGGAGTTGCAGGTCTACCAGGAGTGTAACCAATATGAAGATGGTACATAAAATACAAAAAAGAAATCCTATAATGAACTGTAAAAGTAACCAATGTGCAGAAGGCACCAAAGTAAAACAAATTACTACGTAAAAATATGACAAGTGCCTTAAGGGCTTAATGAATATGCCAGAAGGGCTTAAAAACAGCTAAAAGAACTGACATCTAAATTAAAATACGTAAAATGACAAAAAAGACGTAGGGGTAAAAGAAAACAAAGAAAAGTAAATGAAAAGATCGTAAAAGCAAAAGTAAAAAGTAAAAGCTGAAGTAAAAGTTCAGGTAAAAGGGTAAAACAAATAAAAGAAACTAGTAAAATAAACCAGTAAAAGTAAGTAAAACTCAAAGTAAGTAAAAAGTAAAAGTAAAGGCACACATGGTTCAAAGTAAAAAAAAAAAAAAAAAAAAAAAAAAAGAGTAAAACAATAAAATAGCACGTACCAGCATAAATACACATAGGCAAGTAAACGGGCAGTACAACCTTGCTTCAGCATTCACGGTGTAAAATCCAGGTAAAGGTAAATCCAAAGGTCAAGTCACAACACAGTCAGATTATCCACTTCGTTTCTTTCACAAAATGATGGGGTTACATTGGCTCACACGGATGGAGTGGTAGCGGTAAAAACCATTAAAACAATAAATGGGAAATTTTAAAATAAAAGAAAATATACACACGATAAAAGAACAATTACAAGCAATAAAACATCAAAGGAAATAACTGAGAAAATAATAATTATCATAAAAAAATACGTAAAACCATCTGCGATTCAGAAATAAAAATATTAAAATAAATGACGCTCTCAAAGTAAAAGAGAGATTAAAATGTTAAATAAGAAAAAAATAAAAAAATAAACTGAACTTAGGATAAAAGGAATAAAAAGTACGAGATAAATCACAACACACGAGGATGCCCCCTTATCCGCACATCATGTGAATCCTTGTGGGATATCGGCTGATAGCAAACGAATTCAGTGAAACTTTTATTCTGTAAATATACGAAAAGGTGTGAATTAACGTAAAATACATGTAAATAAAACCAGCATAAAACAGAAGTAAAAAAAAGCGTAGAAATCAGGCTGGCTGAGGGAAGTGGTCCGCTGTGCTCGACTCGCCCTGTGGATTATGCTGGGTAGGATAGGGATAGGATTGGGGCAAGAGTGGATAGGGTTAAAGGTAGAAGGTAGGACAAACGGGAGAAAAGGAATGAGGAAGGGAGGAATGAGCGTAGAAGTAGAGGAAAGCGAAAAAGCGAAGGAACAAGAAGAGGGTGCGAATAAGAGGGTACGAGGGGAAATGCGGCAGGATACAGGATAGGATAGGGATAGGAGGGGTAGGATAGGTTAGAGATAAAGATAAGAAGTAGAAAAAGCAGAGAAAAGAGTAAGAGAGGGAGAAACTAGCACAGAAGTAGAGGGAGTATAAAAAGCGAGGGGACAAGGAGAGGGTGCGAATAAGAGGAGAGGAAGAGGAGGATAGAGGTAAAGGGGGGGGGGAGAATAGGTGATGGGTATGGTCTGGGGGGGAGGAGGAGGTTGAAAACCTTACTAGAGTATAGGTATGAAGCAAGGATTGTGGAATAGTTTGGTAAGGGAAAACTGGTGAAATCGAGCATAGCATCGGAGAGAGAGAAGGGCTCGACGTCGAGAGAGGGACGGCATGCCTGATTCAGTATACAGGCTCTCAACTGGAGAGGAGCGGAAGGCGCCTAGGGCTAAGCGGAGGCCGCTGTGGAGTAGATATGGCATCCATAATCTAGAGTGGAGAGAATCAAGGTAACATGAAGATGGAGGAGAGTTTTGCGATCTGAGCCCCAGGAGATGTGGGAAAGAGTTTGTAAGATTCGGAGGCGGCGTTGAGTTTTTTCATTGATGAACAAAACAATTCGGAATCAAATATAACGCCTAGAAATTTGCCAGAAGAACGGTATTGGAGTGGAGCGTTATATAAGAAGAGTGGGGATTTGGGTCCGTACATGAGCGAGAGAAAAGGAAGGGGAAAGATTTGAAGTAGAGAAGAGAAAGCCATGGTTGGTGGCCCAAGAAGTTACTGATGTCATTGCAAACTGAAGGAATTGACAGAGATCTGGTATGGATGTGCCAGATGCATAAATGGTTAAGTCATCAACATATAGTGATGCCCGGGCTCCTTGTGGTAGGACTGAGACTATGTCATTTACAGCAAGAAGGAATAAAGTGGTACAAAGCACACTTCCTTGTGGGACGCCTTCGAATTGAGGAAAGGATGATGACGTGGAAGAGGCAATTTTAACCTGGAAAGTACGTTTAGAAAGAAAGATTTTAATGAAAACGCCCATGTTTCCACGTAAACCTAAGGAGGACAATTGTTGGAGGACATGGTATCCCCTTGTGGTATCATATGCTTTTTCTAGATCAAAGAATATGGCTAATACGGATTCATGTCGTGCAAATGCCGATGTAATATATGTCTCGAAATGGGCAAGTGGGTCTGCTGTACTTCAGGCACGTCGGAAACCAACCTGGGAAGGGAAAGGAGATTATAAGGTTCAAGGACCTTCTGGTGATTTTTCGGCGATTTTCGCCCTCTTGCCGAAATTGACTTTAATGCATTTTCAATGAGTTTCTAGGTCCCCGGTTCTCCCCTGAAAATTTCAAGGCCCGACCGTTATTTTTTAGGTGGTAGCAGCGATTTTCGATGTCGACTGAAATATTATTTTTTTGATGTTACCTTAGAAAATCGGCAATTGTGACGCAATGATTAGAGATAATAAAAATGAGGTTATTTTCTGAAAGCTTATCAAATTTCACATAAGATGAGACCAACCTTCTTTTTTTCGGAATAATTTAAAAATCCGGCAAGCGTCCAAAAAACGACAATGAAGAAATTTTCCATAAAATAACTAAACATGATATGTTTTTCATATGGTGTATTTTCTTATCTTTATGTTTTCATCATACATAGTTACTTTGATCTATGAGCAAAAATTTCGAAAATGCAAACCCCCCCCCCATGGGGGGTAGTTTTGCCAAATATTCAGGATCACCACCAAAATTTTATGGAATATTAATTAGGCTAAGACAAACCTCAGGTTAAAATTTTATTCAAATCTTTCATCGATAGAAAAAAAAATCCATGGTCCGCATCACCACCAAACTGCAATAAGCGTCTAAGTTAGGTTAAAACTCACCTTTGGTTAAAATCTCGTTAAAATGTGTTCATAACTTTTAGAAATATTAGAAAACACAAACTAACAAAAAAACAACAAATAAACAATCAATAAACAAACAAAGAAACAAACGGAAGTAACAATATAAATAAACAAAAGGTCATGGGGTACACGAAAATTATCTATATGTGCTCATATACCTTATATACATAGTTTCACATCGCCATGTAATTGTTTTTCGACTTTCCACGGGGTCTGAGAGTGAAATTTGGCTACGTGACCCCGTAGAGTTATTCCGCAGATTTAAAAAGACGATTTTCATGGTCCAGGACGGCCCCGCCGCGCGGGGAAAAGTATGTGTTTGGTACCCGTCCGACTGGAGAAAAGTTATTCTTTCGACAAATATTATACGTTGTAAAACCCATTAGAGCATCAATAATAGGTATATGATAGATAATTATATCAAATACAAGTATTCTGTACATGATTTGTCATGTAAAATGTAAACATAATAAAAAGGAATAAGATCGCATTTTTAGGTCCTTCATATTTTTACGCATAGCACACGTATAATCGGTCCGATTTTAAAGTATTATGGCTCATTTTGTAGCTGAATAATAGTTCTATTACATACTGCCATGAGGATTTGCAATATTTTCACGTGGTTCTTGTAAAAGTGACATATGTTTCCAAAATCTCCTATTAGGGTGTTAAAATAGTCACCTTCGGAAAATATTCACCAAGAAAAAAGTAAGGTCAACTTCTCAAATGGCTTCTGCATATAATAGTAGAAAGATAGTTCTATTCAAACATGAAAAAAAAACTGTTCGGGCGATTTCGAAAAAAAAATCGACCACAGCAATGGGAAGGGGCCCAAATAAAAGGGTGTGAGTTTCATAAAATCGCAAGAAAAATCGAAAAATCGAAAAAAAAGCAGTACCTCAAGGTACCACATTAAGCGAAGTTAACCATTCGTTCTAGTAGTTTGCACAAGCAGCTAGTTAGAGCTACGGGCGGTAATCTTGGGTAGGGTACCTGATTTATTGGGTTTTAAGAAAGGTAGGATAAGAGCATCTCGCCAATGAGAAAGAAATTTTCCTGACGTCCATATGTGGTTGAAAATAGTTAAAAGGAAGGATAGAGGTGTCGGATCATACAATAGTGAATAGCATCAGGGCCTTCATGAGTGTTTCGGCACGACTGTAATGCAGAAAAAAAAAGCATAGGGTGAAGGTAATAGGGATGCGTTCCTTGATGGCTTTAATGGAAGAAAAGTGTGGGAAAGGTGAGAGCCACTACTGACCTGGCTGAAATAGTTGCCCAGTTCATTAGCTACTTCGACAGATTCAGGGGACCGTCCCTGAAAAATCGCCAATTTTCGATTTTTGTTCAAAAATAGAAAACGGTCTTACAGATTTTCATGATTTTTGGTAGGATGAAAGAGTACTTCATTACCCATCTTTGACCAATTTTTAAAATTTTAGCCGAAGGAATTTAAGCGCTATTAAAAATCGATTTTTGATAGATAGCTCCCTTCGGTACCTACCAAGTCTCACAATTATTCATCCGTTTTCTATGTGCTTTCTGTTGAGAAAACCTTTAGGTCATGCAAAGAGAACAACGAATTCGAATTTGGGAATTCCGTTTAGTTTTCGAATTATAGCATGTAATATAATCGGCAATTTTTTTTTTTTTTTAATCGGGGTTTAAAATTTCGTTAAAAATTCAAAATTTTTATTTTACAAAATCCTATTCGTTATTCTCTGCACATTCAAACGTTCTTTCTTGGGGAAAAGCTCCATGATATCGGACACAAACTATGGAGTGTGGTAGGTACCAAAGTTTAAAAAATGAATAAGCAAATAAATGACCTTGAAAATGTTTAGAAAAGTTTTTTTTCATTTTCTATATTTTTTCGTCTTATTATAGTATATGCCTATAGACCAAAAGGAAGGCCAGACGTTGTTCTTTCTTTTTTTCATTCAGATCGGATAAGTGATTAATGAACAGCATCAAAAAATGTAAAAACAGTACGACGAAAAAAATCCCCAACCGACGCCGCCATGCGGCCTACTAAATGCTGTGGCAAGCCCGCCCCTGCGTTCTTGTTCGCCTGCCTTCAGCCATCCTTAACGCTTCACCTCATATTCTAACAAATAGGGCGCTCATGCGCGCGCGCGGGCGCACGCACATATGTGTATTGTGATATGAAGAGTAGAGACCACTGGAAGCATGGCCAACAAGTTGTGACATGCGCGCGCGCGCACATATACGCGCGCAAGTGCGTTTATATAGACCAAAAGGAAGCCCAGACATTGCTCTTTCTTTTGTGTTTATTTCATTCAGATCGGATAAGTGATTATGAACAGCATAAAAAAATGTAAAACAATATGACGAAAAAATCCACAACCGACGCCGCCATGCGGCCTACTAAATGTGCAAGCCCTGCGATCACGCTCGCGCATGTCACAATCTGTTGGCCGTGCTTCAAGTGGTCCTACTCTTCATATCACACTCCAACTAATAGCGCGCACACACGCACGCGCGAATATACACACATGCGCGCGCACTCATTCATTTCAAACGCGCGCGCTCGCGCACTCATACTCCGCGAGCAATCATAGTCGTACAACACAAGAACACACATACAGAAGTGCACATACACACATGTGCACATGTGTGTGTGCTGTATGATTACCTCGTCACATGGCTGAACTCGCACTACTGTCTTCAGCCGTAATTCATATTCTACATCACCCTCCAGCAAATACGCGCACGCGCGCATGCGCGTAAACACAAATACACGTGTACACACGTACTCACTAACACGCACTCACATTTTAAACACATGTCGAAATAAACAAACTGATTTTAGGTAAATGACCTTGAAAGTGTTTAGAAAGTTTTCGTTTCATTTTTCATAATTTTCGCTCGATTATATTATGCGCATATAGTCCAAAAGGAAGCCCAGACGTTGCTCTTTCTAATGGTCTTTATTTCATTCAGATCGGATAAAGGGTTAGTGAGAAGCATCAAAAATGTAAAATGGAGTGGCGATGACGTCATCCCGACGCGACGCCGCGCCGCCATGCGGTCCTTTAAATGCTATGATTACCCCTGCGATCACGCGCGCGGCAAGTTTGAACTTGTTCGCCTCTTCAGCCGTCCTCTAAGCTTCACCTCATACTCTAACAAACAGGCGCGCACACACGCGCGCGCGGGCGCACGCACATATGTGTATTGTCACAATCGCGCGCGCGCGCGCGCGCATGCACACACATAAGGGCACACACATATACGCAAAAGTGCACATGGGCGTACTCTCATACACGATCGCGCGCGCCTACACATAATTGCAGATTTGATATGAAGACTTGGCAATCGATAGCTAAACTATTATACAACCCTGAGGTTTTCAATGCAGTACGTGTTTTGCATGTAGGCCTACTCAAACAGTCATGTACGCTTACTAAAGCAAACTAAAAAAAAAAAAATAATAATAATAAAAAAAAAAATCTTATTTCATCATAAATTATATTGTATCATTTATGAATTGACATAAGGGTACAATCATTATTTGAACTGATATCAACATGTAATTACTCTATCATAACCCGGAGGGAATGGTCGGAACGAGTGTAAAGGCCATTTACCCAAATGAGCGAAAATGCACTTGCACCCCATGTTGTTTATGCCCTTGTTACACCAAGAAATAGTTCGAGATGGAGTCTAACAATCGAAGGGCAGTTTCCTCTGACATGTAACAATACGTTAGGACCAAAATCAAAATTCAAGTACCCGACCCCCCTATGGCCAGGGCGTCCCCTTCAGAGATGAGAATATCTCGAATATGGAGGACGGTGCAGGATGGGGGATGTTTGCCTGATAATTTATGATCCGTCGCCAAACAGCTGAAATAGATGTAGATGTAATTGAGGAAACATAATTTTGCCAGCTATTTGTTTTGCTGTTTCTAATTGTACGGCGGAGATGGGCAGATGCTATTTTAAGGAAATAGGGCTGATAGCTGGTGAGGGGTGCCTCGTTTGTAGCGATAGCCGTTACAGCTACTCGTTTTAAGCGAAGCGCTTTGGTGCAATCAGAATTCCACCTGGAACACATTTAGAGGTATAGGTCTTGAAGTTCGAGGAATGGCTGTATAGGCAGCTTTTAGGATCGTGGTTGTAAAACATTGTAGATATCTGAAATGGACGGCAAGGGGAGTGGAGGGATAGGTATAGTAGAGAGTGAAGTGAAAGTACGCCAGTCAGCTCTACCAAAGCACCAGCGTGGAGGATTAGGAAGTTACATATGAAGTAGGAGAAAGGAGTATTGGGAAGTGGTCACTATAGGAGAAGTGGTCTAGAACTGACCAATGGAAATCTAAATGTAGAGTAGGAGAGCATAGAGAGAGGTCAAGGCATGAAAAATTGTGTGCGCATGTCAAAGTGTGTGGGCGATCTGAATTAAGAATAATTAGGTTATTTGTGAAGAGAAGCGTTCTAGAGATTGGCCTCGGGAGTTGGTGTAGAGTCACCCCACAGAGTGTGGCGGCAGTTGAAATCACCAACTACGAGGAAAGGTGGTTGGAGTTGGGAAATTAGAGTTTCAAAGGCAGCAAGTCAATGGGTAGGATGGGGAGAAGTAGGCTGAAACACTGTGATCCAGCGGCGAAGAAAGATGCGAATAACTGTGCACGGGACAGTACTTAAGTGTTTTAAGGTGTCCTTGCGTTTACGTGGTTTTATATTTTTTCTTGTTTATCATTGTTTTAGTTTTTTACGTTTGTTTTACGTTTGTGTTTTGGTGTGTTTTACGTTTGTGTTTTAGTGTGTTTTACGTTTGTGTTTTAGTGTGTTTTACGTTGTTTTGTGTTTTACGTTTGTGTTTTAGTGTCTTTTACGTTTGTGTTTTCGTTCAAGTTCATTTTTAGTGTTTTATGTCCGTGTTTGTTCGTTTTACGTTAGCGTTTTATGTTCATGTTCGTTTGTTTTATATTCAAGATCGTTTTAGTTTTGTGTGTTCTTAATGTTCTTTATGGTTTAAGTTTTAATAAATGAAGAATATTTTAAAATTGTTTAGAAAGATCCCTCGCAGTACTGTGACCGAAGAAGTAAGGCTCAAGGTTTGTAAAAGGAAGGAACGACTAGACCTGTCTCATAACCAGTGTAATAGCGTCTTCTGTACGTGCCATACAATTAATCCAGTATTACAGTTTAATCCAGATATCTTGTGCGCATGGGCGTTGGCAGCGTCCAGGATAAACTTTTAATGCACCTCTAGACCAGGCTTTAATATTAAGCTCATTTCTTAATCCTACACATGCGCAGAAGGGACACGTTAATCCACCAATCATGTACTGTTACGTCACGTGTCCGTCATGAACTTCATGGGTGAGTTATTTTCGGCAATAACATCGATCGTCTTAGAATTTCCATACGTAGTATTATATTATGAAAATGAAATTGTATATATTTACACAAATTATCAAATATTCTGATAAAGGAAATAACTTATGGTAATGAATATAAAAACAATATAATCCCGCGAGGAATCTTTGAAGTACAGAGACTCCGGCCATGGAACTCATATTTCCAGGTTAGTGAAACAAATTTATATGGCCAGGGTCACACAAGCTGACGTTTTTAAATCAAATATGAACCAGTGTTTAAAGAAAAACAATGTGCTGAGTTTTTCTCACTACTTTACTACAAAATTAACAAGTATACTTTTCTATGGACCTCCTGAACAGTATCCTGAAGAAAACATGTTTCCCTCCTCTGACACGATTCAACGCAGCAAAGAGCTGTCCGAGAACTGCGCAATGGATATTAATTGATGAATGTCAATTTGTTACTTGAGTGTCATTGAAATAAAGATTGGTTTTATAGTTGTTAGAGCAGTTTCGTTACCCATTTTACTACTATAAATATAAGATCGTTATCATAAAAAAATGGAATATTTCATAAATAATCATGTTTCCTTATAAGTAAGCCTACTTGTGCTTCGTAATTATTACAATCACCTTTTCTCCAATCTAGATTTGTAAACTATTGCCACACGCCAGGATCAGGATCTTCACATCAACAACAGTGGGCAGACCCATCACTATATCACAGACCAGGAAAATCACAAGAATTGATAGAAATTTAAAATGACAGTCATTAATTTAAGATTCCAAACACATCATATTTGAAACAGATAATCTGTTTTCAAATGCGTCTTAGTTTTCAATTTTGGGAACATTGGGAGCATAAAGAATTGATTAATAATATGAATAAGTTTTTAATGCCTTGTCTTCAATCATGTAGGTACGTCTGGATGAAGGGAAGGAAAAGGTGGTCTTCAGAAGTATTGAGAACTTTATATCATTATTTACAGGCACTAAACAACTAGGAGGCAAAGCAGTGCAGAGATAAAAGCATAGATAATTAGCATTATGAAACATTAGTAGTCTCAGTTTCATGAAATACACATTAAATATAATAGATATTTTGAAACCTAAGAGATGTCTAAAATAGTTTCTTATATATGATTACCAAAATCATGACATTACAAAAAGAAAGAAAGAAAAAAACATGAAATCTCAAAAAAGACCGATTTTCACGCACGACATTTCTCTCCGACGGTTTACATGATAACGTGGTGATAGAATAGTGAGTACGACAGTTTTTACTGACCATTATTCGCGCCGTCTGGCACCGGAGAGTGTACGTCTACGGTACGGACACGGTGGATTAGGATTAAACTAAATACGGTATTAAGAGTTCAGGACACTACAGAAGACACCTAAGACTAGCATCATATCAAAGTAAGAAAGTTCGTACCTCTATTTTCTGTACACATTTCTTCAAGATTATCTGTTTCAAATATGATTTGTTTGGAATCTGAAGTTAATGGACTGTCTCTTTAAATTTCTATCAATTCTTGTGATGTTCCTGGTCTGTGATATAGTGATGGTTCTGCCCACTGTTGATGTGAAGATCCTGGTCTCGTATTTCTGGGCGTGTGGGAATAGGTTTTGCAAATCTAAAGGGTGGGAGCTGAGGTATGTTTTTTTTTTATTGCTGAACAATCTGTGGTATTTGAAACATTTCTGTGCAATGTTATCTTCACACATAACTGTTGCATGTTGTGTAGGGTAGCGTTTAGAGCAAGTCATGCACTCATACCTGTAAATAAGCAACAAAATCATCCCAAAGATATCTATTCAACATTCACCCTTCATGTCCCTACACATATGATATAGAAGACAGTATTAAATATATTACCTAAAGATTTGCAGTCCGATATAAAATTTATTTGGATAAATAAACCTTGCAATTTGCATTCAGACACCGCATTGTTAAGATTTTCTGACAACTGATATTTATTATTATAAGATTGGAGAAAAGGTGATTTGTATAGAAAGTTATAGTCAGGCACTCAAGATGCAGTTTGATCTTCACATGATAATTACGAAGCATAAGTAGGCCTACTTATAAGGGAAACATGATTATTTATGAAATAGTCTATTTTTTCATGATAACGATCTTATATTTTATAGTAGTAAAATGGGTAACGAAACTGTCTAACAACTATAAAACCAATTTTATTTCAATGACACTCAAGTACAAAATTGACATTCATCAATTAATATCCATTGCGCAGTTTCCT
>NW_020872424.1:351914-356717 GCF_003789085.1 Penaeus vannamei
TAATAATTGTCATGATCCTCATCGTAATAATAATAATAACAATACTAATACTAATACTAATACTACTAATGGTAATAATAATGATAATGAAAATAACAATAACAACAGCAATACTAATACTGATAATAATAATGGTAATAATGATGATAATAATAATGATAAAAACTAAACAATCTTTTAGTTATAGGGAAGTGATAACAAAAAAATTGAGTGTCAAAATCATACTAGTTAAGAGACAGATCATGTTGATAATACCCTAATAACATTAAAGGCAGAAATGAAAAGAAAAATGTTTTCATTATATAAACATCACAGTCCTCATTCAATTCATGTCACTTATAATATAGGTCTCTCCTCTAGAGCTAAGTCCATACAAAAGGCAGTGCCTAGGCCTGGAAACTACTAGTCAAATTGTATTCCAATTTATGCATCTGGGGCAGGCATGTCCAGAAATGACTTTACAGCCAGGGAAATGACAGGTAAATCATCAAAGTGTCTGCACCTGGTCTCCTAAGTAGATACTAAAAAAGTGTGCCCTACAATGACCACTGCATAGGAACCCACTGCTTACAAAGTGTGAGATGCATATTTGGCGGGCTGTTTCCTTGTGTGGATACAGCTTATCATTTGTGTTCTAAATCTGGGTGCTATGAATCATGCTTTATTACTATAAAAGTATTTTTGTACAAAATTTTGCTTACTTATTGCACTGGCCATTGCTGCTCCTGTATGTGACATCAAAACTGCAACTACAATTAGAGCAATAAGATATCAAATGTTAAAAAAAATAATCAGCTCTTGAGGTATGTTATGTTTAATTAAATTGAAAAGTACTGGTGCTATCAGCTAAGTAAAAGCTTCTCAACTCTAAACCTTCCAAGGGCTAATTACCTCAGGAAAACATAAATCATAAGATGAAACAGGTGTTTCATAATAAAATAATAAAATAAAGTCTGCATAATAAAACTGGGTAGACTTTCAGGATTCTAAAAGGCTACTGAATACATGGGAAAAAGGTTATACATCAGAAAAAAATCGGTATGTAATATAAACAAATGAAGTTACTGATCTCAGTTATGGATGTGAGATTTTCTTTATACCTGAACTGATAATAACGCAAACTTATTTCCTGTGAACACAAGTTTATGAACTTGGTATAATCATCTAGACACTAGAGAAAATATTTGATCTTTTCACTACATATATGATTCATGGGTTCCAAGGACAGGCACTTTTTTACCATGATGTTGGATCGTTAAACAAAATATCAGAGCAGCAAAAGATACACAAAAACAATTACAAATCTTCTTTGTTTATGCTCAATACCATTACTTTTAAAGGCACTCACTAAGGGTATTTATTCCCTATCATAAAAGTTTTGATGAAGAAATCTACTCATACTCATAACTGACTTAAACTGAAAATATATTATTATTCACATTAGAATATTCTCTGGTTGTTACATAAATAAAAATTCTGAAGATTACTTTAACTTTTGTAATTACACAAAACTACTTGAAATGCAAGTCATTCATATAAAGATTCATATTTATTCAGAATATTTAAGTAAAAATATTAAATACTCACTGAAACTGTCTGGATCAGTATGTACTGTATACCTAAAACTACAGAATGTCTGAATTTGACATGAAATGCTACAGAGATTCAAAATAAATATCCAAACCATCTGCATAAATGCAGCAAAATGTCACAAAGGATTACAGTTCTCCTTTCGGAGCCAAGACACTTGCATTCTACAAGCATAGAATAAATTTGGTGATAAAAAACTACTGTAGTTTTGAGATTATGAATCACTAAGTATTCAGCTCTCAAAGCTGACTTATATTTGGAAGCTGAGTACAAATCAAAATAGAAGGTACAAATCACAACAGAAAAGAAAGAAAATCTCATAACAGGACGTGACAAAAAATATAAACCAAATAACAAAAAGTAATTTTTTAAAGTATGACATAGAAGGATATAATGATGAAATTTAAGAGGAAATTATATACCCTCTATAGCAGTTCCATGTTCAATTTCAAATATGCTGAAAATAAAATCAATATCAACACCCCTGATGATTTACCTCTCTCATGATTTACTACATTTACTTGTATGTATAAACAACAGGGAAAATAATTAATATTTAGTTTAAAAGTTGTTGTTTGACCCCCAAATTTAAAATATTTGCTATAAATATTCATGTATTTACAAATAATATCATCTAAAAAAATAATATCATCTAAATACAATAATCTACACTCTATGTATTCCACAAAAGTTATACATAATATAAAACAGTAATACAATCAGGATTATTCTCATTGATTGTATGTGTCATTTTTAGTCTTTAAAGATTTGTCTAAATATTCACACTGAAATAATTTACAATGCTTCACTATGACAGCATTTCTTTGGTTTAAAATATGAACATATAATGCATTTATTCATCCTCTTCATTTTGGGTGACTGAGTTCTCATTAGCTTTATCAAGTGAGGTACGGCGATATTCCTCCCTGACAAAACCCATCATTATTACGACAGCTAGGCCCTGAATAGCTAGAACGTAGTCCATCCATATCACATCTGCAAGAAAAAAAGATTTAAATATTGCTCAATAAACATGTTAGTTGATTCTCTCTTTTTCACGGATTCTTTCTCTCTCGCTCTCACTTTCTCTCACACTTATTCATTCTCTCTATCTCTCTCATTCTCAATTACTCTCTCACTCTCATTCTCTCTCTCTCTCTCTCTCTCTCTCTAACTCTCTCATTTCTCATCTCTCACCACTCACTAACTCACTCTCACTCACCCACTAACTCATTCTCACTCACTCACAAACTCATTCTCACTCACTCACAAACTCATTCTCAACCACTCACTCACTCTCACTCACTAACTCACTCTCTCACTCACTAACTCATTCTCACTCACTCACTCACTAACTCCCTCTCACTCACTCACTAACTTACTCTCACTCACTCAATCACTCACTCTCACTTACTCACTGAGTCACTCTCACTCACTAATACACTCTCACTCACACACTCACTAACTCACTCTCACTCACCCACTAACTCATTCTCACTCACTCATTAACTCACTCACTCACTAACTTACTCTCACTCACTCTCACTCAATAACTCACTAATTCACTCTCACTTACTCACTGAGTCACTCACTCACTAATTCACTCTCACTCACTCACTCACTCACTCACTAACTCATTCTCACTCACTCACAAACTCGCTCTCATACACTCACTCACTCACTCAATAACTCACTCTCACTCACTCACTCCATAACTAACTCTCTCACTCACTAACTCACTCTCACTCAGTCACTCACTCAGTCACTCAGTCACTCACTAACTCCCTCTCACTCAGTCACTCACTCTCACTCACTCACTAAGTCACTCTCACTCACTCACTAAGTCACTCACTCACTCACTAAGTCACTCTCACTCACTCACAAACACACTCTTACTCACTCACTAACTCAATCTCACTCACTCGCTGACTCACTCTTACTCACTAACTCTCACTCACTCTCTAACTCTCACTCACTCACTCACTCACTAACTCTTTCTCACTCACTCACTCACAAAGTCACTCTCTCACTAAATCACTCACAAACTCACTCTCACTCACTAACTCACTCTCACTCACTCAATAACTTACTCTCACTCACTCACTCACTAAGTCACTCTCACTCACTCACTAAGTCATTCTCACTCATTCAGTCACTAATTCACTCTCACTCACTCACTCACTAACTCATTTTCTCTCACTCACTAACTCACTAACTCTCTCACTACCTCCCTAACTCACTCTCACTCACTCACTCACAGACTCACTCTCACTCACTAACTCACTCTCATTCACTTACTCTCACTCACTCACAAACTCATTCTCACTCACAAACTCCCTCTCACTCACTAACTCTCATTCACTCACTATCTCACTCTCACTCACACACTCACTGACTTACACTCACTCACTCACTCGTTCTCATTCTCTCCCTCTCCCTCTCCCTCTCCCTCTCCCTCTGCCTGCCTCTCCTCTCCCTCTCTGCCTGCCTCTCCCTCTCCCCTCTCTCTGCTGCCTCTCCTCTCCCTCTCTCTCCTGCTGCCTCTCTCTCTCCTCTCTCTCTGCTGCCTCTCTCTCTCTCTCTCCCTCTCTCTCTGCCTGCCTCTCCTCTCTCTCTCTCTCTCTCCCTCCTCCTCTCTCTCTCCTGCCTGCTCTCTCTCTCTCCCTCTCTCTCTCTGCTCTCCTGCCTCTCTCTCTCTCTCTCTCTCTCTCTCTCTCTCTCTCTCTCTCCCTCTCTCTCTCTCCTCTCTCCTCTCTCCTCTCTCTCTCTCTCTCTCTCTCTCTCTCTCTCTCTCTCATCTCTCTCTTCTCTCTCCTGTCTCCTCTCTCTCTCTGCTCTTCTCCTCTCTCTCTCGTCTCTCCTCTTCTCTCTCTCTCCTCTCCTCTCTCTCTCTCTCTGCCTGCCTCTCTCCTCTCTCTCCTCTCTCTGCCTTCCTCTCTCTCTCTCCTCTCTCTCTCCTCCTCTCTCTCTCTCCTCTCTCCCTCTCTCTCTTCTGTCTCTCTCTCTCTGCCTCTCTCTCTCTCTCTCTCTCTCTGCCTGCCTGCTCTCTCTCCTCTCTCCTCTGGCCTGCCTCTTCTCTCTCTCCTCCTCTCTCTCTGCCTCCTCTCTCTCTCTCTCTCTCTCTCTCCTGGCCTGCTCTTCTCTCCCCTCTCTCCTCTCTCCTGCCTCTCTCTTCTCTCTCTCTCTCTGCCTGCTCTCTCTCTCTCTTCTCTT
>NW_020872424.1:356817-367410 GCF_003789085.1 Penaeus vannamei
GAAAAAAAGAAGGAAAAAATAGAATTATTTTTTAACAAATTAATAAATTTTTAAAAAAGATAAAATAAGGAGATATGGGAGAATCGAAAAAGAGAAATCATTTGGTGACGATTGTAAATAAAGTTTGTTAAAACCAACAAGTAAGCTGACGGCTTATATTTCTAATTCCATTCAATGACCGAGCTTCTGTTATCTCAGTTTATATTTGCAGCTTTTCTGTCTCTCTTCCTCTCCCCCTCCCATTCTCCTCGCTTCTCCCTCTCTCTTCCCCTTTACCCCCTTCTCTCTCTTCCTCTCTCTCTCTCTCCCCCTCTCTATCTTTTCTCTTCTTCTCTCTCCTCTCTCTCTTCTCTCTTTCTCTCTCTCTCTCTCTCTCTCTCCTCTCCTCTCTCTCTCTCTCTCTCTTCTCTCCCCTCTCCTTCTGCTCCTCTCTCTCTCGTTCTTCTCTCGTCTCTCGTCTCCTCTTTTCTCTTCTCTCTCTTCTCTCTCTCTCTTCTCCTCTCTCTCCTCTCCTCTCTCTCCTCTCTCTACTTCTCTCTCTTTCTCTTCTCTTCTCTTTCTCTCTCTCTCTCTCTCTCTCTCTCTCTCGCCTCTCTCTCTGCTCTCTCTCTCTCTCCCCTCTCTCTCTTTCTCTCTTTCTCTCTCTCTCTCTCTCCTCTCTCTCTCTCTCTCTCTCTCTCTCTCTCTCTCTCTCTCTCCCTCTCTCTCTCTCTCTCCCTCCCTCCCTCCCTCCCTCCCTCTCTCTCTTCTCCTTCTCTCTCTCTCTCTCTCTCTCTCTCTTCAGCAGACGGTAGTGTAGACCTCTGCTCCGCATATGCATAGTGAAAAAAGTATATGGAAAAAAAAACTTGACACGCGAACACCTCGCAAATATCAAAGAAAGACTCACCGATTGTACAGCTGTGATATACAAAAAGGTAAATGTATGGTCAAAAATCGGGCTTTGTCCTGAGCCCTTCCATGGGAAAGTACGCATGCGCAGCCAGAACGTGACGTTGCTAACACGCCACAAACTGGTCGGGCGAAACCACACTGTGCAGCTTTGTCACTAATCATCTGCCACTCCAATTATATATTCTATAATGAAATTCAAGACATATCAATGGCAGGAGTGTCTGATCTCTTGCAGTGTCTGTAGATTATGAAGAACGGGAAAAGCGAATCTGGGAGAAACGAGAGAGGACGAACCTCCACAGCTGAGCCCCCTCCTGCGTTTCATTGCCTCTGTCACTGCATGTGAAGTAGACAACGACTCAAGTCCCTCCCTTAAAAAGTCCAACATCTAGAAGTGAACTCACCCTTTGCCGTTGACGAACATTCCCCTGCATCGCTCAGCCATGATATAAAAGTTTCCGCGCGCGTCACCCACCTTGCCAGCGCCTTCCTCTCCCCTTCGGCGCGGGAACGCTTGGCTGCGTCACGTGCCCGATCCTTGAGAGGAGTAGCCCGCGGCGGCGCTGAGATTGGGCTCGTGCTGAGATGGGCTCACGAGCGGGGCGGTGCTGAGATTGGCGGCGGAGGCGGTGCTGAGATTGGGCTCACGAGCGGAGGCGGTGCTAGATTGGGAAGAGCGGAGAGCGCGAGGCGGTGCTGGAGATTGGGCTCACGAGCGGAGGCGGTTGCTGAGGATTGGGGCTCACGAGCGGAGGCGGTGCTGAGATTGGGCTCACGAGCGGAGCGTGCTGAGATGGGCTCACGGGGAGGCGACCTGAGATTGGGCTCACGAGCGGAGGCGGTGCTAATCCAAATTACTGAAAAATACATTTTAATTTCCATCTTTTCATGACTTCCCTAAAATATCGAGAAGGAAAACAGATTCTCATTTCTGATCCTCAGTGGAAATCAGCTTTACTCTTTGAAGCGTTTGTTAGATTGAATACTACGACCGTCTTGAAGGTAGGGTTAGTTAACATTCCATATCAATGATAAAGAATAATTTCGTAATCATTGGTGTTCATTCAAATTCCTTTTAATTAAATCTTGTTTATATCATGAATTTCTCACAATTTTCTGTTAAAGTAACAGTTTAAACCCAACCGCAGTACGTTTATGAAAACATATAAATCAATATACAACTGTGTCGCCATCGAATTACATGCTTTCTCTGTAATGTAAATGTGTTAAGAATCTTGGAATGGATAATTTACATCAAATGGTATCAACATAAAAAACGTAGCTAAAAAGTAGTTTCGTGGGAAGAGAGAATCAAATGTAATGTGGACAAGAAATCTTATAAGGTGAATTACAATTCATCTCACATGGCACAAACAGAAAATGAAATGAAATGTAAACAAGAGATTTACAATCTCATACGATACAAAACAGGTATATATGGTTCCCACAGGATCCAGCTGTCACAATGCAACAGTAGTAGTAGCATTTCACACCTTGGTAGCTGTACTGTCTGGTTTGTCATGTTTGTGTTTTTATTTCATTACGGACCAAAAATAGTATTTCGTTATTTCAAGACACTGTGAACTACAGTGACAACAAACCATTCAAAACATATAGGTAATTATCAAGCTACTGTAAAAAGAGACCATTCTTCTCTCCTATGAAATCGTACTTATCTGAAGGAGGCAAAGTGGAACGAAGACAACACTAAGCAAGATAATAAAAAAATTGCTTCTTTTGCCTCTTTCCATTCTTCCTCCTTTCCTACTCCATCTTGATTTTTCTTTCTTTCTCTTCGTCACTTGTTCGTGCTCTTCTTCCTCCTCCCAGTCTTTGCTTCTCATATGAATACAATCATATGACTATGAGAAGACTAACAGCAAAATTACGAAAACGCGCATAAACACCAACAAACAACTAAAGAAATGGAAAAAATACAAAATAAATCGTTGCAATTCCTTCATACTCCTTCGCAATGTAAACACCGGAGAAAGAGACAGAAACAAAAGTAGAAAGATATATGGAAGGCTAGGTAAGCAGATAGAGATGCACGCAGATATTCCTGCATAAAACAATATTAATATAGTATCCGTCGGGGATCGAACCCGAGTCTGTCGCGTAGGAGGCGACCGCGCTAACCACTACACCACGGAAACATGTAAGTTATCTTTTATAGAATTATATAATAATTTCTACGAGAACCGTTATATTACACTTATGTATGCAATGTTAAACGCCTAAATGTGTATGTGAGTGTGCTCGCGCATGCGTATGCTTTCAACAAAAGAGTAAAATGTATTAAACGTTATTGTATGCCTATCATTGCACTGAAATATGTCCAATCTTAAAATATCCCAATGAAGTTACCAGTCTGTTTAAATCCCCTTTTCTTGGGCCTTCAAAACCTGTCTTCTTACATCATCCTATCAACCTTCATTTCTCAACTAAGGCCACAGCATTTTTTTTTTATTTATTTATTATTATTTTTTTTAATAACTGTCCCGCCAGCATTTGTTTCCAGGAAAATGAAAGAAAGCGAAAATCCCGAATCTTTTCTTATTCTAATTTCCCGCCGATATTGTGACGTCCGCGAAAGAAATAGCGAAAAATAAATACAAATCAATTTGTGTATGATTCATTGTGCATGGTATAATTTCTCCCGTCCTCAAAGAAAAAAGAAATATATTTGGCGGAAATGCCTTACTCTCGTGTGTCATGTCATTTCTATTGTCCATCGTGGATAGATTGGATTTTGATTTCCAAAATAACAAATTCTGGTTGAGAGAATTCTTTGTCTGTCTTTTAGTAAAACAGCATTTCACTTCCTCCAGGTGGGGCTGGAACTGATGCATTCCTTTACTTCTGATCTTTGGAAGCTGGGAATTTCCTTCATTATCACCAGACTTGCCCGCTATTCAAGAAGAAATCTGTGGCCTAAAGCATTAAAATAACGAAAAATCCTGGAAAAAAATATAAAGTGCTTGTTTTTTCTCTCTTTTGTACTAATTTTGTTGGCATGTCCACTACTGTTACCATTATCATTATTATCAATACTTTTCACAGACCTCCAAATCGACAGTGCCATTAGAAAACGTATTTCGAAATTACCAGAAGGCCAAATAGTTATTTACAGGGGCTACCACTCTCGTTTGCAAGTTATTTGTCGAAATTGTGGTTAAAGGAGTCAGCAGTAAGAAGTTATTTATATATCCCTCGACCACAAATTATATTAATTTCACATAGATGAAAAATACCGTCTACCGGTTCATCTACTTTGACGATTATCAATGCAAGTATGACTGAGATTATCGTTTGCAAGTCGGATCTTTCGTATTTTCAATTAAAAATTATTTTAGATAAAATCTCACCGCGATTTTTGCGTTTCCCCCCCAGAGGGCTGATATTTTATATGTAGTGTAATTATATTAAAAGAGAAAGAAGGTAAAAAAAAAAAAAAAAAAAAAACTTTTTCCGGTTTTCTGGCTTTCGTCATAGATTTTCAATATCGTTTGATGGTTTCATCTGCTATGGCGACTTTCACTACTGGCTTTGCAAGGTTGACTGAGGTTATCTTTTACGAGTCGAATCTTCCCAATTTGCGGGTCATGTTTTTTCCCGATTTCGGCTCCCGATTTTAGCGTTTTTTTGTTTTTGTTTCTGTTTTCTCGGAGGCTTGATTTTTCTCAACTATATATATGTTTTTAAGGATTTTTATATATGCATGTAAATCTATATGTATATATGTATTTATATATGATATGTCTTTGTATATAAATGTATGTGAGTATGTATGTATGTATGTGTGTATATATATATATATATATATATATATATATATATATATATATATATATATATATATATATATATATATATATGTGTGTGTGTGTGTGTGTGTGTGTGTGTGTGTGTGTGTGTGTGTGTGTGTGTGTGTCTATGTATGTATGTATCTGAATACTTACTTATCTACCTATCAACATGTATGTAATATTTGCTTGTTTATATAAAACAACATCAGCTCATCTGTTCATTATCAGTAACGAAGTAAAATTAGGAACTCAATCGAGGTCCTTCATGGGAATTCCTTTGCCAAAGATCAACCGTGTGCTCGGCGAGAGGCTGCGCGAAATAAAACCAAAGAGGGACTCAACTCGGGCGTTTCCGTGGCCTTGTCATGCCGTCCGGACATGGCATGCCCTTGGACATGGTGCAAGGCTGGCCATCGCGTATCTTTGGGCACCGTGTAACTTCGGTTATGGCGAATCTTTGGCCTCCATGCAGTTTTAGCTGTCTCTTATCTTTGGTTACCATGCAACTCTGGGTATCCCGTATCTTTGGCTGCCGTGGACCTTTGCAACAGCTGATGCTAAGGGACCAAGTGTGAATGATAATTACACAGCAAATATTGAATAAAGAACTGTTTTTGGGGGGCGAATTCCCCTTAGACCAGGTGCTCCGAGACGGGGCCACGGGGACTTTCTGGGGGCCTCGGAGCGATAGGAAAATGATGTCTCGCATATCAATAAAATGGAATCGTTCCACAAAGTATTCTTTATATATATATATATATATATATATATATATATATATGTGTGGTGTGTGTGTGTGTGTGTGTGTGTGTGTGTGTGTGTGTGTGTGTGTGTGTGTGTGTGTGTGTAATGTATATATATAAATATAAATAGATAGATGGATAGATAGATATATGTATATGTATGTATATATATATATATATAGATAGATAGATAGATAGATAGATAGATAGATAGATAGATAGATAGATAAAATATAGATACACACACACACACACACACACACACACACACACACCACACACACACACACACACACACACACATATATATATATATATATATATATATATATATATATATATATATATATATATATATATATATATATATACACACTGTCGGACCTAAAGACAGAATCAGTGCCAAGCGGAAAAAAGGAAAAAATAACTTCTACTTTTCAACGATTCATCTACGAGTTATGATTACAGCTGAAAAAGATCGCTTTTCCCCAAATGTATTTTCGGGATCAACGCCTCATACTTTATTTAATACTGTTTGATTCATGTACTTTCATGATTGCCATTGCTATCATTGCAACGTCTTGCCTGTTTTCAATAAGCCAAATATATAAATAAAAATATCTCAGCTCGCGATTTAAGCGTTTTCCCGAAACCTGATATTTTCTATTTGTAATAAAATTCAATCAAAAGAGAGATAAAGCAAAATAAATATATAAATAAATAATTTTCCCTGAATTGTTTTTTGTATTTTATCTCCAATATTGTTTGATGGTTTTATCCACTCTGGGGATTTTCTTCGCTAGCTTTGCAAGGTCGAATGAGGTCGAATCTTTTTCTTCAGCTAAATTTTATATTTTCCATTCGACCTCAGCTCGCGATTCAGGCGTTTTGCCGAAGGAACATCCATGTTTTTGATTCGTTTTATTACTATTATCTTTTTAGCTATATATATTTTTTTCAATCATAGTCGATAAAACAAGTGTATCTATAACCAAAAAAAAAAAAAAAAAAAAAAGGAGAGCAATGGGGGCTCGAACCTCGGTCCCCCGAACTCGAAAGCAGATATTAAACCGATCGAGTCAAGTCACTACGATTGAGTAAGAATTTTGCAAATCGAAATATATAAGATTCAAAGTATTTTTTTTTTTTTGGGGGGGGGGCGGTGAAATTCTTATTGGAATATGTTTAGTTAGTGTTTCTTTCGTGTCGAGGAGGGGGGGGGTATACGATGACATTGCAAGCTGATATATAAAGAATAAGAAAAATGAGAGAGAGAAAGAGAAAGATAAACGGATGACATTGCAAGCTGATATATAAAGAATAAGAAAAATGAGAGAGAGAAAGAGAAAGATAAACAGATATAGACAGAAACCACAGCCAAGTTTACTTTCACAGAAAAAAGAAAGAAACGAAGATGGTTGATAGAGAGAAAGAGAAAGAAAAGGAAAAATGAACTTACAATAAAGATAATAAAGAATCACGCTAATCATAGTGAGTGGTAATGGCGATAAGAAGAGTGACACAGATAAATGGTATAATGATAGAAACGCATGATAGAAAGACAGATAATGGCAATAGGGATAAACATGATCATGTGCGTACTGTACATTAGCATCCCAAAGTTCCCTTTTATTTATTCATTACGATATGTATATGTATCTGCACATTTACCTTCCTACCTATCAATATGTGTGCAATGATTTCTTGTTCACTTAAAGTACAGGCCGCTCATATGTTCATCATCAGTAACGTAATAATACTTTTTTTTTTTTTTTTTTTTTTTTTTTTTTTGAGAGGAATGGCCCACTCTCACCTCAAAGCAAGATGCCGATTAGCGAATTAACGCTTTCAATCAGCCAGGAATTCAACTCAGGACCTGCTTGGATTCCTTCGTCAAGGATCAGCTGTGTGTCCGGCGAGAGGCTGCACGAAGCGGGATGAAAAGGAACCCAGCTGAGGCGTCTTCGCGGCCTTGGCATGCAGTTGAATAAATTTGTAATAAATTAAAATAAATAAATAAACATGGCATCCCTCTGGACACGAGGCGAGTTTGGGCCATGCAACTCAGCCACCAAGCGGCTTCGGACACAGTGCGACTTTGGCTTCGCGAATGTTCGGACACCATGGAGCTTCGGATGTCGAATGCCGTCGTTACATTCGGGTTTGAAATTTACGATTTATTAATGTCAGGGTAAGATAGAATGCACATTTGATATTTTCCGTTTTTTGTAGCAAAATTATATTAAAAGAGATATCAGAAGGCAAAAAGCTCATGGTATGAACACCTTTCCCGAATGGATTTTCGTCATATTTCTTTGATACTGTTTGAGGGGACCTTCTTGTGATTTTTCGGCGATTTTCGCCCCTCTTGCCGAAATTGACTTTAATGCATTTTCAAGGAGTTTCTAGGCCCCCGGTTCTCCCCTGAAAATTTCAAGGCCCGACCGTTATTTTTTAGGTGGTAGCAGCGATTTTCGATGTCGACCGAAATATTATTTTTTTGATGTTACCTTAGAAAATCGGCAATTGTGACGCAATGATTAGAGATAATAAACGTGTGAGGTTATTTTCTGAAAGCTTATCAAATTTCACATAAGATGAGACCAACATTCTTTTTTTCGGAATAATTTCAAAAATCCGGCAAGCGTCCAAAAAACGACAATGAAGAAATTTTCCATATAAATAACTAAACATGATATGTTTTTCATATGGTGTATTTTCTGTTCTTTATGTTTTCATCATACATAGTTACTTTGATCTATGAGCAAAACATTTCGAAAATGCAAACCTCCCCCCCCACCCATGGGGGGTAGTTTTGCCAAATATTCAGGATCACCACCAAAATTTTATGGAATATTAATTAGGCTAAGACAAACCTCAGGTTAAAATTTTATTCAAATCTGTTGATTACTTTTCAAGTTAGAAAAAAAATTCCTGGATCCAAACCATGGTCCGCATCACCACCAAACTGCAATAAGCGTCAAGTTAGGTTAAAACTCACCTTTGGTTAAAATCTCGTTAAAATGTGTTCATAACTTTTAGAAATATTAGAAAACACAAACTAATAATAAAAAAACAACAAATAAACAAATAATAAACAAACAAAGAAAGAAACGGAAGTAACAATATAAATAAACAAAAGGTCATGGGGTACACGAAAATTATCTATATGTGCTCATATACCTTATATACATACTTTCACATCGCCATGTAATTGTTTTTCGACTTTCGACGGGGTCTGAGAGTGAAATGTGGCTACGTGACCCCGTAGAGTTATTCCGCAGATTTAAAAAGACGATTTTCATGGTCCAGGACGGCCCCGTCGCGTGGGGAAAAGTATGTGTTTGGTACCCGTCCGACTGGAGAAAAGTTATTCTTTCGACAAATATTATACGTTGTAAAACCTCATTAGAGCATCAATAATAGGTATATGATAGATAATTATATCAAATACAAATATTCTGTACATGATTTGTCATGTAAAATGTAAACATAATAAAAAGGAATAAGATCGCGTTTTTTAGGTCCGTCATATCTTTACGCATAGCACATTTTGTACCTAAATAATAGTTCTATTACATACTGCCATGAGGATTTGCAATATTTTCACGTGGTTCTTGTAAAAGTGACATATGTTTTCAAAATCTCCTATTAGGGTTAAAATAGTCACCTTCGGAAAATATTCACCAAGAAGAAAGTAAGGTCAACTTCTCAAAAATGGCTTCTGCATATAGTAGTAGAAAGATAGTTCTATTCAAACATGAAATCAGAATGGCTGGATTTTTGAGAAATTTTTTAAAATGGTCAATGTAGGCCTATAGACCCCCAGATCACTGCCACCACTCCGCACTATACGTAAGATTTTGAGAAACCGTTACGTGCTGGCAATGTCCGCAAGACTTCGGAATGCAGGTAGAGGATAGAGGATTATGGTGTAGGAAGACTAATCTTATGCCTTGTTTTGTTAATATCAAGATAGCCTTGGAAAGATGAAGAAACGTAAAATGCCGATATCTCGGAACTCCACCTTTCGGGGTGGGTCAAAGGATTCCGGGCACAACATATGTCCAAAATTAACATATTATGGCTCATTTTGTAGAAAAATAAAATATCTGCAACTTGATCGAGAGCGTTTTCGCAGTTTTTGCCTGTACTTCTTGTAAAAGTGGTCAATGTAAGAAAATTTTTACCTTTTTTTTCTTGAAGTCCCCTACTTCAAAAATTCACAAAAAAAAAGTCGAAATCGAAAAAACGCTCTCGATCAAGTTGTAGATATAAGGTAGTTCTGTGCAAAGATCAAATAAAATTGAATGTCTTGCCGTTTCTGAAGTCTGAATCCTTTGACCCAGGTGCTGCATTTTCAAAATGGCGAATTTCGCATTTTTCCGTTTTTTGACAATAATTCAAAAACTGTTCGGGCGATTTCGAAAAAAAATCGACCACAGGCAATGGGAAGGGGCCCAAATAAAAGGGTGAGTTTCATCAAAATCGGCAAGAAAAATCGAAAAATCGAAAAAAAAAAGGCAGACGGTCCCCTTGATGGTTTCATCTACTTTGGTGTTTTCATTTTTGGCATTGAAGTGCCGACTGAGAACATCTCTTCCTGCATTTAGTAAACATAATAAAAAAGACAATATCACGTAACTAGTTTTGCGGTTTTCTAGCAGGCTTCTCGGATGGAAGTATAGATTATAAATCATGACTTTTTTCCAACTTTGATTTTTTTTTTTAACTTCTATTCATCATTGTTTGTGAAAAAAGTTTATTTAATGCCACAAACTCGAAAGAAAAAAAAAAAGGACTGGGGCTCGAACCCCAGTCCCCCCGCCTCGAAGGCAGGTCTTTAACCGATTCAGCCATTGGGAATATTTCTGGAACTGCTGTTCGGGATAAATAACCTGCCAGATTGTTGTTGGTGTTCTTAGTTTTCGGTGTAATTCTCATTAAAATTTGTTTAGTATATATATATATATATATATATATATATATATATATATATATATATATATATATATATATATATATATATATATATATATATATATATATATATATATATATATATATATATATATATATATATATATATATATATATATATATATATATATATATATATATATATATATATATATATATATATATAA
>NW_020872424.1:377510-383506 GCF_003789085.1 Penaeus vannamei
AATCAATGTTAGCCTAATTAGGATCATTAGTACCATGAAAACCAGCTTTAATGATAATAACAGAAACAAACATATAAAAAAACGAGACTTACTTTGCCCGTCCACTGTGCAAATGGCGAAGACGATCACTCCCAGCCACAGCATCTTCCTGAAGAAAGACGAAATATATTAACTGCTTATTAGGAAGGATATTAAGGCAATACAGAGCAAACGAAAAAGTATATATATATATATATATATATATATATATATATATATATATATATATATATATATATATACGTGTGTGTGTTTGTGTGTGTATATATGTACGTGCGTGTAAGTGTTTACACAGTGCACAGTGTCCAAACATTATGGCCATCAATATGCAAACAGAAATGCTTGAGAAAACGTACACACACACGAAGGACCGAGAGATGAGCGCTGTGCCCTTAATAACGACAGAGTGTCGTCCAGGCAAGAGCAAGCCAGCTTTGTCGCTATGCAGGAGGTTCCCAAGTACTGCAATATCTTTTATCTTTAAAAGAAGGGAATTTTCAATTGCAAATAATGGTGATTTTAGCCTTTCGGATATGTTTTAGTTCCCCCGAAACACAAAACATTTATTATAGTGATATCTACGGCATGTGTTATGAGGATCTGGAAATTCCCTAAGCGCTTCCATTTACGGGAAACCCAGGCCATGTTATTTTTTTCCGGGAGACTGACGTCGGTGTTAGCCTGGTCTTTAAACATATATATCTAGACCTATATAGACTTTGGATGTTAGTACAAGATCAAAAAGAAAAGAAAAGAAAGAAAGAAAAAAGTCTGTAATGGTAAAATTCCCTTTTAGTGGAGAAATGATTGTCGCTATTTTGATTGATTGCCGTGCACATAGCATGAAACAAATGAAATGTTGTAGTTTTCAGCTGTGATGTGTTACACAAAAAAGGTTGAAATACAGTAACTAGTATGGAAAAAATGTCCTATATAGTTGAAAAGTTATCGCTCCTCACCTCAAAAAATCACCACAGCTTGAAGTATTTGTAGTGATACGAACACTGGACAGCTTTAACTAAATGAAAATATTGTCATGGCATACAGCATAGAATGTGTGTTAACGTGTTATGAGGCACGGCAAAAACAATTATACATTTTTTTTCGGGACTCGAAACCAGCAAATACACAACAAAAGAACAATCACCAGGTACGTTTTTTACCTTGAATTTACACGCCTTTACTCTCCCGTCTCTCATCATAAGATAAACAGGATTCACTTTAAAATTACACTGCTACAACGTGATGGGAAAGCGATGGCGTTTCCTGTCTTATTGAAACTACCATCTAGAGTTTCCTTGCCATAGCGGCCACGCCATTTCATCCAAGGTCTACATAAGTAATACTAATTTAGACCCTGATTTCATCTTCGTTCACATTTGTAGCAGAATACCACAACCAACCAACACGCTGTAATATATACACTTCCTGAACCAAGATCTTTTTCGTCGATAACGAAAAATAAAATGTAAAATATACGAATACACACATAGGATATTTGTTTATTTTCAACCTCATATAAAGTGAAATGTCACTACTTGTTGCATGGGTATTAACACAAAAATCTACAACAAGGCTACCAAAGTGATAGTCGTTGGGATCTTCAGAATTGATCCGCGGAACGATCGATGAATTACTAGCATGTGATATTACGATAGTCGTGATGGTAAGGGATAGGAAAGATTTATTTTAAGTGAAAGATTTATTTACGTACATGCACGCAATACAATATATGTATATCTATATACCTCTCTCTATCTCTCTTTATATATATACATATAGTGATAGATAGATATGAAAAATATATCATGTATATATATATATATATATATATATATATATATATATATATATATATATATATATATAAATATATATGTAATCCTAGGTCTTTACTGTTTCTCAAGGCAGTAGCTGAAAAGAAAATTTGTCCTCGAAATGTTTTGAGCTTGATATTCCTGATTCACCTGCTGCAAACTAGAGCCAGGTGAATACTAGGCTTATTAAGATTAAGATTAAGCGGTTACTGAAACACGTAAGATTTTAAAAAAGGCTTACTCATCAAAAACGTTCTCTTCTCACGGCCTAACTTCATAATATCATCGTATAACAAAATGATATTTGGTGATGATTATCAAGTTAGAAAAAATAAATTATCGTTTGTATATTCACATTTATATAGGTTTTAGTGAAGCTTGGCATTTTGCTATGTCGCGTAATTAAATCCCGTCCAGAGTATATTCTGAATCGCTAAATCAGTGTTGTCCAAACATTTTCGCCTATTGTATCCTTTATTAAATTCTTGTTGTGTTACGTACCCCTCCCTCCCCTCCTCCGTCCACCATGGCTAAACAAACTGTTTATTAGGATAATGCATATAATATACTAATTATGAAAAGACTGCATTGCAGGAGTGTTGGTCAATAAAAATTTGAATTTAATACGAGAATAAAAGAGATGATTCATAGACCATGTCATGTTTTTGTTTGTGTGTGTGTATGTGTTCCTTGTTCGTTCACGCACCCAGGGGTATGGGGACCCCAGTTTGGACAACACTGCAATAAATGGAAGTCAAATTTTGTTGTTGTTCCGGGCAATGCAACAAGTACATTCGTTTCCTGATTTTTTTTCATTAGAATCCTGTGGCTTGGAAGTTTTGCATCAATCTTAGGCAACTTACACTGGACTCTGGAGTACTCCTATACGTCAAATCTTATGTATTCTTATACGATAACACTCGTTTACATACATTTCGTATTATTAGACATAGAATATTTGGAGTGTTGTTAATACAGAATGGTGTTTTACTACACTACACATTATTTTTAGTGATTAAACGATAGACAGGTGGTGGAAATAAAACTATAAAATAAACTAATGCCTTTAGCTCGATCATAGCAGACCAGTTAGTTTCTCATAACTAATTTAACTAAATTGCAAAGACCAACGGTGACTGACTATTATATTCTGGATATCAATATGAATAATGAGATGGGACATAAGGTTATAAAGAAAGTTGCTAAAATGTATCACTGCAGCCGAGGGTGATCACTACTGCTCAGAGTGCACTGATGTGGTCGTGTTAAGTGTGCTAAGGATAAAGGAAGTCAGGTCGATCTCTGTGTTGCTTCACCTTTTATTAGTCTGAAGGCCCAGTACTGGAAGATTTATTGCCAACTGCATATATTCTACAGCTTTTGTGGAATTGAATTTTGTCATAACAGGAAAAAGTTAAAATATTCTCTACTAGTGTCAACTTGACTGTAAAGATATGGCATACAAACGGTAATATAATTACAAAATTAATGATTACAATTAGATATGGAAATACAATGGTATGCAGCTAAAATTTGAAATATATAAACTTATGTTACAATATTTAATAATTGAACAACAGTATACAATAGTAACATGGATATACATTGATCTTGCATATAATGAAATGATTTTACAGACGCCTTTGATGCTCTTAAAAATGTGCTTATTGCAGGGGCAGTAATAATTAAAATAATAAGTATCTACAAAATGTCACTACGAACGTTTACTACATTTTATACCCTCTCACTTTAAAATTAGGATCAGCTACGTCTCATATGCCGGTTTGTAGTTTCTGCTTCACGATCATTCTTGGAAACTGTGTACCTTGAGTATTTCGTGGAGGCAGCAGAATTAAGGATTTTGACACCTGGTTGCATACCAACTTTTGCTTTTGCTTGTATCCTCACTGTGGTACTGAAATCTGGAAGCAAGCCTGTTTCTTTAGCAGTCATCTGTCAGTCTGGTATCATTTCCCCGGACGCGGTGTAAACTATCTTCATGGTTGAGGGGCAGAAGTTTCTTGTAAGCATATGGTGTACGTGCTGAGAATAACCACTGATTCAGAGAGTGCTGTCGTTCAGGGTGTTCTCTATCCAGTGGAGGTAAGCTCCCACACGCGTGTAGACTTCAGGAAACTCGCCGCAGCCATAACCGAAGGACACAAGGCCAACAATGTAAAACCTGCGAGTGTTGATGTCGAAGAAGTTCAGAGGCCCTCCGCTATCACCCTGTACAGAAAAAAAGGCTGGATGAATCATACGCTCGGAAAACTCACAGAATATGACGTATATTTATAGATCTGAGAACATACGTTTGTATTTATGTGCGTGTGTTAGAAGCATCACACAAACGACAGTTCAAGAGGTGTAAAATTAATCTGCTCTGGAATGATTATTCTCTGATACAAATATAAGATATATCTTTATGTAATCCATCATTTAATTTACATGAAATAAAACATCACAAGAATATAAAAATCTTTCACCTGGAATGCACGCCAAGGGGATAGGCATGTGGAACAGACTATGAAAGAATAACAACAATTCACTCACAGTACAGGAGCTCCCACTGGCACCACCTGCACACATCTGCGAGTCAGTTAAGATGACTTGTCTTCCCAGGACAGTCTCCTGTAGCTGTTTGACAGGTTCTTAAACTTAACACGTTCAGCACTGCAGCAATGGGTAATTTAGATTGCTGACCCCTGTTGACGACGAGGGAAAGTGTTGAGCATGTTTCTGCCCTTACTGCGTCTGAGGAGCTCGAATTGTTACACTTTTCAGTTCACATTACGGGCAGTTTCTGTATGCACGCACACACCACACACACACACACACACACACACACACACACACACACACACACATATATATAATATTATATATAATAAATATATAATATATATTACATATATATAATATACTTATATAATATATATATATATATTATATATATATGTATAAATATATACATATACTTATATATATATATAATATATATATATATATATTTATATATAATATGTGTATATATATATATATATATATATATATATTATATATATATATATACAATATATATATATAATATATAATATATATAATATATATATGTATATATATAATAATAAAATGTATATATATATATATATATATATATATATATATTTATATATAATACATACATTGTTGCTGTTACCTACCAAAGGAGGTGCTGCCATAACCCACGACGGCTAGACGCTCATTTACAAAGTCTTTGGTCCGGTAGTTGAAGGGAAGACACAACTGGTCGAATATAGTCTGTTGGTGGATAAAAGGTCATGCATTAAATCAAAGATTCCCGAGAGAAAGTTTGGATTAGCCAAACTGTAATGATTCGAGTTCTTTTTGTATTTATATTCTGTATTCTTCTACATTTATTCTAAGCATTATTACTCGCAATACTGATCTGTTTCCTCACTGATATCGTGCCAAGGCAGGAGTAAGGCATAATCAGCCAAAGGTAAAGACGAGCAGGAGAAAACCCAGGTAATCGATATTTCTTCTTTACGTGGGGCTATAAAATGCCAGGCCAACTCCAGATTTTCGCCCAAATCCCTAGCACACCAGGATGGCAGCAAAAAATTAGTGTTTTCCAAGTTGATGTAATTGCGCAAGCCACATGCTGGACAATACAGGAGAGGCTTAGGAAGGGGTTTCCCTTTTCCCGTCAAAAAAAAAAAAAAAAAAAAAAAAAAAAAAAATCTGAACTTTGAGGCACGTATCCTGCCTACTTCTTACACTCAAGGGACTATACATTTAACATTAATCATCATTTGCATAGAGGATCTTGCTATCACCAAACAACATACATGCATATCGTCCATTTTATGTCCCCCAGAAATAAATCATGCACATAGATGCACGGAAGTGATGCAAACAAAGATGAAGAGACAGATTATTACATGAAAAAGAGAAGGTGAGATGGATAGCCATAGTGGGATAGTCGGAGATTTACTGCAGAAACATTAAAAGATAATTCTAACAATGAGGTGCACTTATATATATATATATATATATATATATATATATATATATATATATATATATATATATATATATATATATATATATATATATATATATATACATATACATATA
>NW_020872424.1:386106-403606 GCF_003789085.1 Penaeus vannamei
ACCCACCTGTGAAACAATATGGGTGTCGAACCTTGAGGAAGGGGGTTAGAGGTTTGGATTGACAGGTGCATTAATCACTTTCCAATCACATTCCGAATTTGATATCTCCGTTATTATTCCTTTGCGGGAAGGTAAAGTGAAAGATGTATGATAACATATCCTGAAGGTGACGGTGTTTAAGGCTGGTGGTTGCAGAGTCATCCATATATACCGTTTGTTTTACTTGCCTTTTTTTGTTAACTTTTCCGAACGTTATGATATACCCTTTTTAAAGTATTTATATTTTATATGGTATGATGGTGATGATTTGGAAGCCGGTTACTGTCGCGGATGTTACTGCTTGTCGTGACGGTGATCGTGCGCACGGTGTTCTTGAATAATGAACAGTAGTGAGATCTTGATGATGAACATGGTGATGGAGATGATTTGGTGATGACGTGTCACAACACCTGGCAATCAGTTTCGCGTTTTATGTTACCTGTTCTGATTTTCTATCTTACTGATTTTTCCTGTATCTTCACAGTCGGCCCTTCCTGCGTCTCGCTGGGCGGTTCAGACGGTACGTATAGAGCCATTCTTGATTCACACACACACACACACACACACACACACACACACACACACACACACACACACACACACACACACACACACACACACACACACACACACACACACACGTGTGTGTGACATATATATATATACATAAATATACCCAGTATGTATGTATGTATATATAATATATATATATATATATATATATATATATATATATATATATATATATATATATATATATATTATACATACATACATGCACACGCACACATTCTTTATATACATAGTTTTTGTTTGAATGTTTATCACGAACTGCAAAATGCTTCAACTCTGATGTCTAAACTTTTTTTTTCTCTTACAATGAAAATTCTCTCTTTTCTCTCTCTCTTTTCTTCCGTCCTCTCCTCTCCTCTTTCTTTTTTTCTCTCTCATTCCTTCCCTCCCTCCCGCTCCTTCTTTCTTTTCCCACTCCTTCCCCTTTCCTTCTCCCTTCTCTTTTCCCTTCTTTCTTTCCGTTTCCCCTTCCTCCTTCTCCCTCTCGCCTCTCCCTCCCATTTTCCTTTCCTTCTCCCTCCCTCCCCATCCCCCCCTCCTTCTTCCTTCCCATTTCCCCTCCCTCTCTCCCCTACCCCTTTCTCTCTCTCCCTCCTCCTTACCCCTCTCCCTCCTCTTCTTCCTCTCCCTCTCTCCCACCCTTTCCTTCCCCCTCTCACTCTCCCTCCCGCACCCTCTTCTCTCCTCTCCCCCTTTCCTCTCTTCCTCCCCTTTCCCCCTCTCTCTGCTCCTCCCTCCCCCTATCCATTTCTCCCCCAGTTCAATCTCTCTCTCTCTCTCTCTGCCTCCCCCTCCTCCTTTCCTCTTCTCCCCCCTCTCTTTCTCTTTTCTACTTATCTCCTCCTACCCCCCTCCCTCTTTCTTTTAAATATATCTCGCACTTATCAACATGTCCCACACTGCAGGCAGCTGTGGATCGCAGGCTGAGTGTCCTTCTTACCTGAGTCTTGTCAGCCAGAGGGACGAGCCTTCTGTGCAGCCCTTCTTCAGCACGCCGTTGGGAGAGTGAGTGATTCGCCGGTCATGGATTTCAAATGTGAAACAACGAAGTAAATCAGTCAAATTTCGACATATCAGATCCCATGGCCTTTTAAGATATTTAAGCACTTCGACAAGGGACCACATGGGCATAACTAAAGTCCGTGGGTACAGTTATTATTTGGTAATTCAGTAATCACCCAGCCTTTTCACAATGGAGTCCGGATGCTTACAGGCAGTTGCTGAACTACGTCTCGAGATGCTGCCCTTCGAAGCCTCTCATTCCAACCGAGGAAGAGTGCGGCTTCTCTGAGCCTACTGGTCCTCAGAACGATCTTAAGAGGGTAAGTCTCTACGTGTCCAAGGGTGATATTGTAGTCCAGCTTATTAAAGGGTATCACGGTATATCATATCATATATTTGTTGAGATTCAACACTCGTTTACATTAGGTAGAGTAAATAATAATATTCTATTTACATCTTCATTATGTAACATTACTATCATTACTGGGATTAATGATGCGTGCATATTCCATCCAACAGCGTGGCGCATGGCCGTGGTTTGCTGCCATTGGAAAACCTTTCGAAAACACCTTTCTTACAATTTGTGGCGGATCCCTCATCACACGTCGCCATGTTCTCACAGGAGCTCATTGCTTATCTGGAGAGAGTGGTATAAGCCCGTGAGGAATTCTTTTTATTTTCCTGTTATGCTATTGCCTCGATTTCTGTACTCTTCCTTTTTTTATAATTCCATTTATTTTCCGCATCTGTTCCTATAAATAAGCGGCTAATTTTCCAACAATTAGAATTACCAAATTTTCCTACTTGAAGAAAGACCTTGATTGCACCTGCTTTCGTTATTTACTCACATCGCAGGCATTTGGCAGCCATGTACCCAATAACTATCTGTCCATCTCATCTACTTCCCTGTCGCTTTATTAATCACTGTCTACTTGCTTGTCTCTCTCATAATAACCACATATACTTATTAAAACAATATCTATATCTATCACCCTGCAACAATGCAAACAAAGAACAGTGCTGGAGTCACAGGCTGAGCAACAGGTTACTAGTATATTTTGAATATAAGATTTAAAAAAAGGAGTCGACTTCATGTTCATTTTTCCGTTTATGAATTGATATAATTGCGAGTTTGAGTCACGCTGTACTAAGGAAATGAACGAATATACGTTTATTTCGATCGTCATTATCTTTTCTTCAGGTACTACGTTCGTCTCGGTGACTTCGACCTGAGCCGCACGGACGAGGCTTCTCACGTCGATCTGGTCGTCGTGAACCACACTAACCCGGGGTATAGTACAACGACTCACAGAGACGACATATCCATCTTGACTCTGGAAAGGGACGTTGAATTCAATGGTGAGTTTGTGATATTTGGAATTGTCTTTCTGTCTGTCTGTCTGTCTGTTTGCTTATTTCGTCTGCCTGACTTCTTACCTTGATGCATGTCTGTCTATCCATTTAAGTGTTGATTTAAGCTTACATTTATTAGATTTTATTTTTTTTTATATCTCTACTGCTATGTATGTGTCTGTGTATATGTCTGTCTTTCAGCCATATTTTAGGTCGTAAGCACCAAAGCCAAAACACCGCATCGAAGTTCTTGTGCAAGGCCATGGCATTGACAGTATATATCAATCATTCCATTTAATCAATAATAAACCAGTTATTTTGCTTCCTCTGTGTTATTGTTCTTTGTGTAATTGCTATTTCCCAAAATGGATAATTAGCTTTGGACGACTTTTCACATATTTCGACCGAGAAATATTATATTATACATACACGTATAATGATTTCTCTTATTTAGGAATTGATAATTGTGAATAGAATTACTGCATTTATAGCATTTTAATCCTTTTAGTTTATCGACCTGTAAAGAATATGCTGATATGTCTGGCTTTCTCCATCTGTTTTTAGTACTATCTATATATAACCATATTTGCTTATATATGTCTATATACTAATCTCTCCCTCTCTAGTTGTCACACTTCCAATTTCTTCCATATTTTATCAGTATGCCAACACTTGTCTATCACTGCATGTCTATTTCTTTGCTTCTTAACCTATACACTTATTTTCATCATATATGAGCTTAAGGAGTTGCTTCAGCAGGGTAGGGCGGGGGGGGGGGGAGGCAACTGATTTTCCTTTTTTTCTTGATTTCTATTCGATTATACATCACCACCATCACCATCACCACCACCATCATCATCACCACCACCATCATCATCACCATCACCACACGACCATCATCATCACCACCACATCATCTCCATCACACACCATCATCACATCACACACCATCATCACCACCATCATCATCACCATCACCACCACGACCATCATCTCCATCACCACCACTATCATCATCACCATCACCACCATCATCATCACCACCACCACAACCATCATCACCACCACCATCATCATCATCACCACCATCACCATCACATCACCATCACACACCACCACGACCATCATCACCATCACCACCACCATCATCATCATTATCATCATCATCATCAACATTTACTTACCTGTCTTTAGTTTCTCTTTTTATGTTCATGTTTCTGGTTATGTATGAATAGTAATTAACGCATTGCATTTTACGGATGATATAACTATAATAAACTTGTTATAAAGATTAACTGATAGTGCTGTTTTACTGATTTAAAGGATAGATGCATATTCAAAGCACAAAAAAGTAAAAGAGAGAGAGAGAGAGAGAGAGAGAGAGAGAGAGAGAGAGAGAGAGAGAGAGAGAGAGAGAGAGAGAGAGAGAGAGAGAGAGAGAGAGAGAGAGAGACATCTGGAAGGCCATGTGGCTGCAAATGTTTTATTCTCGTAATTGGATAATGATGTTACTGTTGTTTCACCCCACTTCCCACGATACCCATTAACGTGTTATCCATCGACAGACTTCATTCGGCCGGTTTGCCTTCCTTTCAACTACCGGAGCGAGGAATTTCTGAAACAACGTCTTGTTGTTGTTGGCTACGGCCGCACTGCCCTCGGTGAGTCACAATGGCGGGAGCTGGCGGAGGAGGAAGGAAGGCGAACGCAAGATTCTAGGAAATTCATTTTCTAGATACTATACACATAATTGTGTATTTGCTGCACAAAAAGCTCTCCATATACCTCTTGTACATATAATGACCTTAATGCCATACCTAGCTAAAACCTCATACACATACAGAACATGGATGTATATGCATATGCATACATACTCAGATATAATAAAACGACGCAGATCAATGTTGAAATAGATTAATGTATAGGTATATCTCGAACCCATCCAGTACCATCACAGAACAGAACAAGACTCGTGAGTATAGTATACTGGCGACAGTAATGTGTGTATAAATATACATTTGTAAATTACACACACACACACACACACACACACACACACACACACACACACACACACACACACACACACACACACACACACACACACACACACACACAGACAGTGAGAGAGAGAGGGAGACAGACAGACGCAAAAAGACGTAGAAAGATACGGATACAAGAAAAATAGATATACAGATATCTATACATATAGATGAATATATAGAATAGTCCACAGTATATAATATATAGAGTTAAAGATCTTGGATAAAGGAAATGTGCCTATTTTTCTTTTTCACATTTAACAGATGGCGAGGCATCGAAAGTACCAATTTCAATAGTGCTTTCCGTGGTCGATCTGGGCACGTGTCAGTCCACGTTTGACCGCCTGGGAACCAAATTCACCCTCACAGACTCGCAGATGTGTGCAAGCAGCGCAACAGAAGCCTTCTGTGGCGTAAGTGGTTTGTTGTCTCTTTTTAAGTGATGTAGGCTGATATTCATCACATATTCGAGATAAAAGAGTTCTAGTTGGTGGATTTCCATGATGCGCGAAACCTCAGGGAATTACTAATTTATTACAGCGCAATTTGGGTCTTGGTAAGCTGTCATGTCGACCCTGACTTTGATGACCAGTGTGACCCTTCTAATATTACACTAACATATGTACCTTTCTATCTTTTTTCCATGCATGCAAATACACACATACATTTCTCAAACATAGACACGTGTATAAATGTGCGTTACACCGCTACATAACGTGTTAAATGTTCTTCCCAAGCTTATTCAGCAGGTCTTTTCTCCCCATAGGGTGACGGCGGCGGGCCTCTCAACTACTTCGACGTCAACACCCGCAGGTTCTACGTCGTCGGCACGGTCTCCCTCGGCGTCGGGTGCGGAAACACAGAATTCCCGGTCGTCTACACACGAGTGGGCGCCTACCTCCGTTGGATCAAGAACAACATAGAGTGAGAACCTCTCTGACGCAGCGGTGGTTCTTGTTGGCTCTTCTGTTGCTGAACTTAAGCAGATTTTAGAACCTGGAATTTGAGGGGGGGGAGGGGCTTCATAAATAAATTTCTTTTCTGATTATTCATCGGAGTCTGTTCTTTTACCTCCTCGACACAATATCATGGTCTTGACCGGTAATTTTTTTTTTTGCATGTAAAGACAAAGCCAGATAAAGTACATTCATTTTTAGCTATTAACAATAAATCAAGAAAAAATCGTACTTGATTTTTCCCATTAAACCATACTCACTGGAAAGGATCCCGTTCACCCATTACAACCGTCCCATAATGAACAACAGCAACAAGAAAAAAACATCAATACATGAGCGTACATTTCCTTGGTCAGCTGAAACTTGCATTCATAAGAATTATACATGTGATATAATGACTAAAAAAGTGTATACGACAATACGCTGAAAATGTTAAACCATGTCCACATTGTTACATAAGCTTTCACTCAACGAAGACAATCAGTTTCTATATTTCTTGATATGATATGAGCCATACGATTCAGAAACTTTTCCAATTTAATCATTTTCGTGTTAACACTGACTCGTACCCAATTAATTCCCGAATAAGACAGATCCGAAATGAAAGATAAAATCAAGAGAAAACCCAAAGGAAGAGTAACATTCTTAAAACCATTCTTGGTATATATATATATGTATTATATATATATATATATATATATATATATTATATATATATAATATATATATATATGTATGTATATATATATATATATATATATATATATATATATATATATATATATATATATATATATATATATATATATATATATATATAATGATGCCAAAAGACCGCTAAATGATCTCCAAGCCTATATATATATATATATATATATATATATATATATATATATATATATATATATATATATATATATATACATATATATATATATATATATATATATATATATATATATATATATATATATATATATATATATATATATATATATGAATGCAAGATTGTGTGGACATATATCTATCACTGTAATCTAAAAGAGAGACAGAGAGAAAGAGTGAACAGATTGATCCGTTTCGCATTTAGGAAAAAAAAAAAAAAAAATCCACGTGGGTCACGATGTGGTGCCGGACCTCGTGCCGTGGTTGGGTGGCCCGGTTGATCGGCTTGGTCAAGGCCGGGAATTCACGCAGGATGTTCTTGAAGGCGCAGGTCCTGGGAAGCACTGTATATATTAGGGGGGTACTTACCAGAGCCGGAGCAGCGTGCGTGCGGGCCCCGGATTGGTGGATCATCAGACCCTCGAAAAGCGACACCAAACCATTCAAAACTAATAGGAAAATCGCTGACTTTAGGTATCGAAAAGATGAACTACAGTGTTACATATTATGTAAATGCCCGTTAGAGTGTCAAGTTCTGAACACGTTCTGTATTGCAAAAAAGATCTTAATTTCGTCAAAAAATCACCCTCAACAGCTTCCTTGCAGAATCCAAAGGCGCGAAAAAAGCCACTCTTTTCCTCCTTTGGAATGGGAGGTTTCCAAAAGGCCCCTTTTCTCTTTCTTAAGCCTTGAAACAACATATAGTTAATGTAAAGGTGCATGTCTATTCACAAAGGGAATTACTAGAAAAATAATGTGTTAACTTTCATCTTTGAACTTTGAACGATATGCGTATAATTTAGGTTCAATAACCACTGGTCGAAAAAGAAATATCGTTAACATAAAGAAGTGTTTTGTTTTGCTGTTAGTTGCATTTATTGCAGCACAATTGCACAACCAACGTCTCCCAGGCGGGATGATTCCCACAAAAGTGTAGGCTTGAATTTTGGTCAAAATTTCGTCTTACTAAGCATTCCATGAGCACAGCGAAGTGTTTTCCATCCCTCTCCTATACCTACCTTTTTCATTATTCAACTCGGTAAATAATACAAATGGATAGTGAGACTAATTTCATTTGCATTTGACATTTATAGGGATACTGAAATTAAACAAAATTCATTCTATATTATCTTTTACATTATATATCTCAAATTCTAACTCTTCAATGTAGGCATAATAATTTCATTAACGCTATTTCTATTATCAATATATTTAGTCGGTCTGAGAAATGCTGGAAATTGCTAAAGGCAAATCATAAGGAAGTGTTCACGACTCCCACCCCACTCACTACACTACTTAACAGCCCTAGTTATACACTAATAAGTAATCCTAATTAATGAGGCCAATTTGAAGACATCAAGACCCTGATCACAAAGAAAGCTGGAAAAATACGACGTTCCTAACCTTCAGGTCCATAAAAGAGGAACTTCTCATTCCTCTCGTTCAGTCAAGGTAGACATTCTTCTAATAGTTGATCGAATGGATTGCCTCGCATAGAAACTCAGTTCAGCTGAAGAAAAACATTAGTACGCGCAAAAAAAAAGAAAGAAAAGAAAGAAAGAAAGAAAGAATATATATATATATATTATATATATATATATATATATATATATATATATATATATATATATATATATATATATTTGGAACACTATCTTAGCCCTTCCATGCATTGTTCTAGAAATTTCAGAGCAAATCAGAGGATGGACCCATATAATTTGAACATTAAATAATTCAAAACCTTGCCGTGATATTTATCAATAACACTATGGCCATGGCATGTTAAGATAATTTGATATGGAATATTCCGATCATGCTAATATCTTAAGTTCTCAAGATTTTTATTAAAGCTGACAAATGGAAGTGTATGTAGTGCATTAAATATAACTTGTAGATCCAGAGTAGGAAAGGAAATCGTGAAGGAGAAAGTGGAAAGAGATAATTCTTTTCATGTTCACCTTCAGCCCTTCCTTACAAAAAAAAAAAAAAAAAAAAAAAAAAAAAAAAAAAAAAAAAAAAATGGAATGCGTGAACACCTAACAATTAAGGGAATGGGAGTTCAAGAGAACATTTTATACAATGCACACCTCTAGTCATTTCATCTTTGGCCTTAAATAATTGAATTGCTTTATCCAGCTGGGAGTTGGATTCACAGCAGTCACATCCGGAAAATCAACGTCATATATGCAGAATGGCTTCTATAGGTGTAGGGTTTCACGGTTTCATTCTCCCAGGAATTACATGATGGGAACTTCAAATGTCTCCTTTCCCTTGGTGCTTCGGAGATCCACTTTCTGGCTAAATATATGAACAAAATAATGTTTATGGGAACGAAACAGCATAAGAAACATGTAGGGTATATTCTTTATCGTATATCTAATATTTCTTACTCTTGCCTAGATAGCAGTTTCTAAGATGTTAATATTGTTAATAAATACCGAATAAATATATTCTGGATGAAATAATGCATTATGCATCGGTTCATATATATATATATATATATATATATATATATATATATATATATATATATATATATATATATATATTATATTTACACATTGCACATTGTGTATTTTCTCAACACGTTTTGCCTTTTAGTTACCGTTAATTATCATTATCATTATTTTTAATGTTCCATTATATTATCCAGTACTTTTTTTTTAAACCTACCTTTGTTGCTGTGCCTGATATAATTGGATTTAGATTAATTTAGCTACGTTATTGATAGGTACGTTAACATTGCCGTTGCCTGTTGATATATTACTGCATCTGCAGAGTATGCGGTAAAAATTACCGCATTTCATATTTTTAGAACAAACACACATAGACTCATATACATACACACAGCCGCATGCACGTACGCACGCAATATGTTGTAACAATGATGAATATAGAGAGGAGAGAGAGAGAGAGAGAGAGAGAGAGAGAGAGAGAGAGAGAGAGAGAGAGAGAGAGAGAGAGAGAGAGAGAGAGAGAGAGAGAGCGCGAATGGAGTTACCGAGAGTTGTGTTCTCTATCGCTGCTGGTGAGTCCCCTACAGTCATGGGACTCACCAGCAGAACGCAACTTTCGGCATTTTTATTTTGATCAAATGATTGACCAGTCTTTCTCACAATTTTGTGAAAAAGGCATCACATGAAAGGCTTGTTAATACTAAAATAAGCTAATATTCCCCGACATAAGTCTGAGAAAAACAATTGAAGTCTGATGACGTAACCCGGCTCCTGGGCCCTTCTCGGTGTGGGGGGGGGGGTCTTCAGACGTCGCGCGCTGCGGAGGAGTTAAATGTTTATTTCTTCTAATTACTAATTTGTGCAACTCATTGTCTTCATAACAAAATATACACCTGCTACTCCTCGCTTCACCTTTCTACTCGATTTCTCTGCATTAAACAGAAGTAATAAGAAAATAATATTCATCCACCTTGGTGTCGATCCCCGCTTTCTGTGACTGATTGCGGTGGTGTCCGTGCCGTACCTGAGGTAAACTTAATGTTATGTCGTGCATGGTTCGAGGCGAGGGCAACACGCTCTCTGGAGTCAATGCTGCCCCATTTTCTTGCAACTGTCGTAGTACAAGTGTAATTCTATGCATCTTTTTCCATATATTTTCATTTAATGTGATAAACAATAACATAAAGCGAGGTATTTCCCTAACGGTAAATTTACTCATTCTGTTTCAGTATCCACGTTGTTCAGTTGTAACTGCACAGCCAACTACTACTACAAGTTTTATATTCAACGTTTATTCATTGGATTCTGTGTTCAGTCAGACTCTCCATCCCTCATCTGTTCTTTTATTCCGGAATAAATCAAGTAAAGGAATAAAGGTAAACAACGTTTAAGATTTTGTCTCACTATTCAATTGTTTCACGTTTCCATTTCTTTAGTTTCCTAGAATGTTGGGGGTCATCCATAAGCTGTTGGTTGTGCAATTGTACTGCAATAAATGCAACTAACAGCAGAACAAAACACTTTATGTTAACGATACTTTCTTTTTCGACCAGTGGTTATAGAGCCTAAATTATACACAGAACATATCGTTCAAGTCGATAAAACTCAGTAATGTTATAGTTCAAACACATTTTGTTTTCTCTAGTTATCCCTTGAGTGAATTAACAGGCTGTACATTTAAATGAACTATTGGTTGTTTTAAAGTTTAAAGAAGAAACGGGCTTTTGATAAACCTCTCATTCATAAGAGAAAAGGATGGCTTTCTTTGCGTCTTCGAATTCTGCCAGTGGTTCTTAATCTTCTTAGTCACAGACCCCTTTAACATTTTCCGTAATGTTATCTCCCTGTTGTCATGTATACTTATTTAGTCATTACACCATCCATGTTTAAGTTCAGAAAAATATGCAGACAATATGTAGTTTCTCACTATGACACGGTGGTAATAGGTGTCCGGAATCCTTACATTAATTATGGTTTATAAGGAAAAATCAAGAATGTTTTTTTCATGGTTTAGCGTTAACTTGAAATGATTGTCCTTTATCTGTCTTTATCTTTATATGCAAAAATGTTTGCCAGTCGAGACCATGATATTGCATCGAGAAGGTAAAAGAACAGACTCCGTTGAATAATCAGAAAAGAAATTTATTTATGCAAACCCTCCTTCAAATTCCAGGTTCTAAAATCTGCTTAAGTTCAGCACTAGAAGAGCAAAGAAGAACCACTGCTGCGTCAGAGAGGTTCTCACTCTATGTTGTTCTTGATCCAACGGAGGTAGGCGCCCACTCGTGTGTAGACGCCTGGGAATTTTGCGTTGCCGCACCCGACGCCGAGGGACACCGTGCCGACGACGTAGAACCTGCGGGTGTTGACGTCGAAGTAGTTGAGGGGCCCGCCGCCGTCACCCTAAGGGGAGAAAAGACCTGCTGAATAAGCTTAAGGAGAATTATTCAACACATTATGTAGCGGTGCGACGCATCTGTCTACACGTGTATATGTTTGAGAAATGCATGTGTGCCTTTGCATGCGTGGAGAAAAGATACAAAAATGCATATATTACTGTAATATTAGAAGGGTCACACTGGCCATCGAAGTTATAGTCAATCCATTTTTAAGATTACAAATCCCAAATTGCGCCGCAATATATCATCAGTATCTCCATGAGGTTTCGCGCATCATGTGAATGCACCATTTAGTCTAGTTTAATCTAAGACATGTGCTGCCTTCACACTTTAAAGAGACAAACCACTTACGCCACAGGAGTCTCCACTTTCACTGCCTGCACAGATCTGCGAGTCTGTGAGGGTGAAACTATATTGCAGGGTGTCATACGTGGACTGACATGCGCCCAAATCGACCACGGAAAGCACTGCTGCGACTGGTACCTTCGATCCCGTCGAACTTGCTAAATGTGAGAAAGATCTCCGACCTTTAGATATACATTCTATATAATGTAGAATCATCTATATATTCATCTGTAAGTATATATAAATATAATTCTATCTATATCTTTCTACGGTTGTTGCTCTCTGTACATATATGTACACACACACACACACACACACACACACACACACACACACACACACACACACACACACACATATATATATATATATATATATATATATATATATATATATATATATATATATATATATATACCATTTACAAATTTATGTACATTTATAGACACCTATACATACGACTAATATCACCAGTGCACTATACTCACGAGATCTGTTCTCTGTGGGTGCAACCTAGGTAGGATGGGTTCGATTTCTTGCTAGAGATAATACCTATATATTTCAAAATAGAACTGAATCGTTCTATCATATCTAAGTATGTAGTGTGGGTTTTTGTGCCATTGTCTATATCTCATATGTACACGGAATATATGGAAGGCTACGTCTGTTTTATGCGCAGCAAATGCAGAAATCTGTGTGTAGTATCAAGAAAATGAATTGCCCCGAATCTCGTGTATGCCTTCCTTCCTTGTCTGGCAGTTCCCGCCACTGTCTATGACTCACCGGCGTCAGTTCGTCCGTAGCCAACAACAGCAAGACGTTGATTCAGAAATTCCTCGCTCCGGTAGTTGAAAGGAAGGCAGACCGGTCGAATGAAGTCTGCCGATGGAGAACACGTTATTGGGTATCGTGGGGAGTGGAGGAAAACAAAAACGAAAACAACGCCATCATTCACTTCTACTGCAGCTCTGAGAATAAAAAATATTTGCGGCTTCATTGCCTTCCAGATGGTAAATTAGTTTTTCTTTGTCTTTAATGATCAGAATGTACTCTGTAGACACATTTACCCTTTAAATCTGTAAAACAGCACTATCAGATAATCATTATTATTCATTCACTATATCAACATCATCAAACAGTTTAAATGATTAGATAAACTTGATATACGATGAAAATAATTGTACAGGTTAAGAAGTAAAGAAACACAGATCCAGTGATAGACAGTTACGTGGACTAACATACACGTATAGACTGACATACAGTTAGCTGGACGAGAAAAGGAAAATGAAACAGATAAAGAAGGGGAGAGTGTGAACATGCTATATATACTAACAGAATAATAGATGTATATGTTGTGATATAAACAGTTGAAGAAAGAGACCTGTCAGCATATTGTTTACATGCCTAAAATGGCTATCGTTAGTCAAAATGTTCTAAAAGCAATACTCTTATTCACAGTTAATAATTCCTAAGCAACCAAAAATATTGTACGTTTAACAAGCTGGAAATATAGCTGTCGTGTCCCTAGACTCGGTCAAAATTTGTGAAAGTCGTTCGTTGTGATTAATACGAAAATCGGTTTTGGCGGCTACTGTCTTCTAAATGCGAGTCCAAACTTATTTTTTTCCTTTTGAAAATTAGTAACTATACAGAGAAAATAAACACGAAATAGGCCAGACCTAGAATATGACTGAAAGACAGGTAAATACTTAGACAAACACATAAAGAATAGGTAAAAAGTAATTGAATTAATAAAAGTATGCATAAAGCAGCAGAAATATTAACAGATTGACAGACAAACACACTTAGAGGGCTAGCATGCATCAAGGTAATGTCAGGCAGACGAAATAAGCAAACAGACAGACAGACAGAAAGACAATTCTAAATATCACAAACTCACCATTGAATTCAACGTCCCTTTCCAGAGTCAAGATGGATATGTCGTCTCTGTGAGTCGTTGTACTATACCCCGGGTTAGTGTGGTTCACGACGACCAGATCGACGTGAGAAGCCTCGTCCGTGCGGCTCAGGTCGAAGTCACCGAGACGAACGTAGTACCTGAAGAAAAGATAATGACATAATCGAAGTAAACACAAACATTCGTTCACTTCCATAGGACAACTTTACTCTAGCTCCCCATTGTGGAAGGCGCAGGATTGTCGTTCGGTGTGCCTAGGACCAGTAGCATATAGGTGCCATATATTTTTAAAAATTTTCATTTCGGAAAGCATATTTTGAATATTCGTAGTAACATCAATTCATTCAGGGACAAATCCAGAGGACATAAAGTTGACTCTATTTTATATTATAATCAAATTATATTAACATCCTGCTGCTCTTCTTAAGCAATTTACTACAGACCGGTAGCCTGTGACTCGTGTACTGCACTTTATTATTATTGCTTGAGGGTAATGGACGTTATGGATATTATCTTGATAGGTAAGTAGATATGGGGATTGAAGACACGGTCACACGAGCGTGATTTTTCAGCAACCAGTTTGTGGTATAATCCACCATTCGAAGTTGCCCTGTTGGCGATTTCTGAAGTTGCTGATCACACGGGCTAACAGGACCATCGTCTATGCGCTTTATTTCACCGTCAAACATGGCGTCTACGGTTGTCCCGCACGGCCCTCCTCGCAGGATCAGTCTTTCACTCTCCATTCACCAAGTTTCCTGTACTGACCGTTCAAGATCCATTTCAAGTTCATACATGGTGGGAATATGCTAGGTGAGGAATTACCGCTTTTCATTATGAAGAGAAGACCCATTTTTTCCCTAGCCACAGCACGGTGAGCTAGGGGTGTTTTTGCGTGACCCAGAAGTATCCTGGCTGAGAAGCCATAATTTTAAAGATTTGAATGTCTTACAAGGTCCTAATTTATCTTTAAATATTTACATCGGTATATTAATACACACGGACAGGACAGCATGGCTGGCCTGCTGCCAACTTGATCGTCAGACGGCTGGTGAGTCTTTGACTTTCTCATGGGAAAATTCTTGCATTTTTTTTATCTCGTGATTATGGATTATTTACCGGTTTGACCAATATCCGACCCCTATTCACTTTTAGAACCAAAGTATTCGTTCAAAATTCACCTTTCTTTGCTTTTTCTGCGTCTAAGATTAGCTCAGAATCCACCAATGAATTTCTCGTTGGCAAGTGTAATGGTTGGGAAATTATTTATACGAACAGATTAGAGGGAATGTGAGGTGTAAATGGAATTGCAAACAGGTAATTTTGGAAGAGTACAGAGATCGAGGTAGTAACATAACGAAAGAAAATAAAAAGAATTACTCACGGGTTTACACCACTCTGATCAGTTATACAATGGGCTCCTGTGAGAACATGGCGACGTGTGATGAGGGATCCGCCACATAATGCAAGAAAGGTGTTTTCGAAAGGTTTTCCAACAGCAGCTAACCACGGCCATGCACCGCGCTGTTGGGAGGAATATGTAAGCATTATCAGGAAATCTATAGTTTCAGCAACTTCTCTTAATGACAATATCATTATTTATTTACTTATTCATTTATTTATTTTAAATCTGGATCACCACACTTGGACACGTAACGACTTACCCTCTGAAGATCGTTCTGAGGACCAGTAGGCTCAGAGAAGCCGCACTCTTCCTCGGTTGGAATGAGAGGCTTCGAAGGGCAGCATCTCGAGACGTAGTTCAGCAACTGCCTGTAAGCATCCGGACTCCATTGTGAAAAAAGCTGAGTGATTACTGAACTACCAAATAATAACTGTACCCACGGACTTTAGTTATCCCCATGTGGTCCCTTGTCGAAGTGCTTAAACATCTTAAAAGGCCATGGGATCTGATATGTCGAAATTTGACTGATTTACTTCGTTGTTTCACATTTGAAATCCATGACCGGCGAATCACTCACTCTCCCAACGGCGTGCTGAAGAAGGGCTGCACAGAAGGCTCGTCCCTCTGGCTGACAAGACTCAGGTAAGAAAGACACTCAGCCTGCGATCCACAGCTGCCTGCAGTGTGGGACATGTTGATAAGTGCGAGATATATTTAAAAGAAAGAGGGGGGGGTAGGAGGAGATAAGTAGAAAAGAGAAAGAGAGGGGGAGAAGAGGAAAGGGGGAGGGGAGGCAGAGAAGAGAGAGAGTGAGAAGGGGAGGGATGGAAAGGGGGAGTGGGGGGAGATGGGGAGAGGGAGAGGAGGGGAGGTTAGGGGGAGGGATGAAGAGGGAGAGGGGGAAATGGGAAGGGAGGAGCAGTTAGAGAGAGAAAAAGAGCAGGAAAAGGGGGGAGGGAGGGAGAGGGGGAGGGGAGAGGGGAAGGAGAGAGGAGAGGAGGGAAAGGAGGGGAAGGGAGAGGAGGGAGGGAGGAGGAGGAGAGAGAGGAGAGGAAAGGAGGAGAGAGAAGAGAAGGGAGAGAGGAGAAGAGAGAGAGAGGAAGGAGAGAGAGATCAAGAGAGAAGAAAACGAAGAGAAGAGAAAAAAGAAAACGCAAAAATATATATATATATATATATATATATATATATATATATATATATATATATATATATATATATATGTGTGGTGTGTGTGTGTGTGTGTGTGTGTGTGTGTGTGTGTGTGTGTGTGTGTGTGTGTGTAAGGGGTATATATATTGTATAATGGAACACAGTGTGTGTGCAAATCAAGAATGCATATACTTACCGTCTGATCCAGCGAGACGCAGGAAGGGCCGACTGTGAAGATACAGGAAAAATCAGCAAGAAAGATAGAAAATCAGAACAGGTGATATAAAACCCGAAACTGACTGCCAGGTGTTGTGACAATTAGTTTCGCCGTCATCACCAAGTCATATTCATCCTCTTCATTATCAAGATTATTCATTATTCAAGAACACCGTGCACATGATCATAACGATTAGCAATAAACCTGCGACAGTATCCGTCTTCCAAATCATTACCATCACACCATCTATAATATAAATACTTTACAATGCGTATACCCTAACGTTCACAATAACTGACAAAAGGGTTAGCAAAACAAACGGTATTTTTGGATAAGTCTGCAACCACCAGCCTTTCAGGGTATGGTATCATACAACTTTCACTATAATCATACTGAAAACGAATAATAACGGAAATACCTAATTCCGAAAATTATTTGAAAGCAATTAAACACTATCAAATCAAATAAAACTTACCCTGTCCTTCGGCCGCATAGACAAACAGCAAAATTGTTCCCAGCCAAAGCATTGTTCTGCAGTGAGACAGGAAAGATGGTTTTATTTTGCTGCAATTCCTGGAGGAGCAGGACCGGGAAGTGACTATGAAAATTTTGGATGGGTGCCAAGTTGGTTGTGTTTCTTTGTAGGGTCTCTAACATAAAGACGACAGATATATAGTATTTTACCATACTTGCAATCCATGAGATAATATGCTTTGCAAATACGCATAATACTCGTTCATAGGTCAGTTATCTATTGT
>NW_020872424.1:411106-416106 GCF_003789085.1 Penaeus vannamei
ATAATATATATTAATATAATATAGACGTGGCATTATATCATATTAATACATAATATATAATGCATGTATTATATTATATTAATATGATATTAATTAATATTATTATATATAATTATACATATTAATAATGTATATTATTATTTATATATTCATATATATATATATATTCATAATATATACCACATATATACGTTATATATATATACTTTGATTATACTATATGATATATATGTATATTGTGCGTTGTAGTAAATTAGATTACTCAATATACTATATATATTATATATAATTAATAATTATATTATAATAGTATATATTATAGTATACTATTAATATAATATATATTTATAAAATAAATATATATAATATATTTAATATTAATGTGTGTTGATGTGTATGTGTGTGATGTGTGTGTGGTGATAGTGTGTGTGTGTTGTTGGTATATATATCAATATATATATGACTACGTATATGTTTAATATATATACTATTATATTATATACTACCCATATATTATATTATATTATTAATGACTACGTATTACTCAATAGTTATATATTCATTAGTGTAAGTAATATAATATATTACGTGAACATAATTAATATATTGTATAATATATAATATTACGTTATGCTATAATATATATATTACGATGTTATTAGTGTACTATAAATTATACATATATATGATTATATTATAATAATATTAATTATATATTATAATTATATATATTATAAACGTCATTTTATCTATATATAATTATTATATATATATATTATTTTAATGATATATTCTTAACATAATTATATATCAATATTACTATATAATACTGAGCTAATATTTAAATAATATACTAATATATATTAATATATACATATATAACATCTATTATATAGATTATATTAATACACTATATAAATATATATTAATATATATATACTTATTAATATATATATTAATATATATTAATATATTATATATATGTATATTTATAATATATATACGTTATATATTAGTCTAAACTAACACACATCAATACACAGTAGTGATTCGAATGATCATGTGTGATCTATGGTGTATAATAAATATAATTAATAGTATATTATAATAGATAATATATATATATATATATATAATATATATATATATATATAGTTAATTATTATATAATATGTATTAGTACATAACATGCTACGTAATATTATTATATTTAAATAATAATAGTAAAATACATATATAATATTATATATATAACTATATATATAATTAATACGTATTATATATATATACTTATTTTTATTTACCTCACACAAACAAATATACAGCAGAGTGGACGAAGATATACTATATTATATAACTATATATATATATATTATATATATATATTATTATATAATTATATATATATATATATACTCGATTATATATTATATAGATATGATAATATATGTATAATGTATAATGTATAACTGCTATATATATATATTATTATATATAATATATATATTATATTAATAATAGGTTATATACATATATTTATTCTTATATAAGTATATACGTATCTAACATATATATTAAAGTTATATATTAATAGTACGGATATGCAATGTTATATATATAATATATATATATATATATATCGTAATATATATATAGTATATAAATATATTAATAATATATATATAATATATATATATTATATTATGTATTATTTATATTATATATAATACATATATTAATTAATATAATATTTAATATATATAATAAGATATATATTAATACTATATATATATTAAGTTAATTATACATATATTACATACTACACATATATTATGAAGTTTATTAATACATGTAAATAACTAATTATATATATATATATTATATATACGTGTACATATGCATTGTTATATAATATTAATATACGGTAGGTTATATAATATATTATATATAATTATACTGTATTAAATGGTAGTATATGTATTAATATAATAATTATACATCGTAAGATCCTCGCATTATTTACTTTGCAGTTCGCCATCACTAGATCTCAGTCGGAATAAATAGATTATTGTGATAGTAAAAAAGCATAAACACTTGAATAAATCTAGTATTTATTTAAATAACATATAAGATTCCTGACTCATAGCATCTTTATGCGAAAGATTCTGGCAAGTTCCCATGGTGAAAAGCTAGAATCTTGGTTTAAATCCAATCAGATGAAATATATATTCACCAGTATGAAACTCAGCGACGCAGAAAAGCAACAGCGATGTAAGATTAACAATGCATTATTTATCCTAAAATAAATTTCTCAAATACTGGATAAGTGACGACTCCAGCTTGTTTTAAAATACTTCTATCATATGCTGAATGGTATGTCATTTAATCCAGCTATAGGTATAGATATACCTCGAACGCCTCGATTGTAGTATACCGTCATTCAGAATTTATTCTCGAAATCATCACGCAGAGTAACATCTTATCGAACACAAACGCCGCGATAGCCTAAAACCACACGTATAAGAATCTGTTTAGCTGTTGACGTCGGAAGTATAGTTGATGCGAGGACGCACTCGCTTACACACTAGGTAAACATGGAAGCTAGATTATATAATAGTATTATCTGATAATATGACCTTACTAGTAGTAAATATACAGCATGTATAGTATTATATTACAGTTGCATTTTATTCTCCTCTTAATATCTTCTTTATATATAGGGCGACCAAATTAATATTATATACTTATATCTATATATTTATTTATCATCACAGTAGTAATGTAAGTAACGCAGTACGTGGCTACCTACAATGACGGGGCCAAATGCGGGAATGAGTCAAGGGGATAAGTCAGGCTAAGAGCACTACGATTATAACTCGAAGCACAGCAAATGCAACGTATCTTTTTATACTTATACACACGAACACCATTTTAATTGAATGAATTTAGTTCAGACATTTCTATAGGTTAACAATTTTTATGGTGTACTATTATACGATAGGAATATTTTCCGTTATGATTTTTTTGCGATTAGTATCACATCAGCATTCCGTGAATGACAGGAATGTGAGGTCACTTGGTAGAATCTTTGCTTATAATCGATCCACGATACATATACATTATGGCTGGTTCTCAGGAGTAATTCCTATGTTAACTGTATTTGTAGCTGCTTGAACATGTGACTGAGATTATAATGTTCTACTCTAGGTCGTTCTCTCTTTTGGGGAGCGCGTGATTAGGTGACGACAAGAGCGGTAGAGCCAGTTGCTTGACCTGATTATTACATCAGTCGCTAAAAGACATGCAAATACATATTTAATTAATTTACTCAGGTACTGTAAACAGTCCTCACGCATGCACATATTTAAATAACATCAATTGAGTGTGACTCCATTTTAGGATGGAGAGGCAATCTCTTGCGGTTGGTTTTTAACAATGCGTCGTACGCGTGAGATACGCGCTATGGAGCATGGATTAAAGTCAAGAGCATATTGGACGGAAGACGTGTGGTTTTACTCAAATAACTGGGTCATTAATCACTTGTTTCTGAAAGCTGTGCACAATTACGTTTATTAATTATGTACACAAGAACACTAAAATAAATATAAGTACACAGTATTGGTTATAGATAATATGATTATTTATTGGCTAACAGGATAGTGACGGTGAGAAGTGTATGGAATTTAAGCAAATGCCCAAGTTCAGAAACTAAGAATAGGAAGGGGTTGCCATGATAACATGTTCTACTAAAGAAAATCACAAATTCATATTACAAGGAGGGTCTGGTTTAAATACTGTTGAGTAATAGGGTGTGGTGGAGAGTCTTGCGAATCAAATTAACGGCCAATGAGTCAAACTAACCCCACTACATCACACCGTTGGACCTGACACAATACTAACAAGAAATTAGTTGACTATTATTTGATGTTTGGGTCTCCATGAAAACAAAAAATAAATTCTTGGGTTTCGACGGGTGCGACAATATTACTAACTTGTAGACGTATGCACGATCGCCAAAAGACTCTATCATAACGCCAATATTGCTGTTAGACCAAAACACCACATTCATATAGCCGTGCTACATCATGATTCCCAGCGTTCATCTAAGTGATTCAGTGCTCTAATTGGGGTCTACGCATCTACTACTTTATTTTATGTATTCTTACCATAGGGAAATCAGATCTAATAAACATAGTACGGATTAATGATTAATGACAATGAGTGTATGTGTAATGTAATTTAGTATTGTGTTGGTGAAGTTGTTGACGTGTGTGCTTTATAGATGTGTGTGCTGATAGCGTGTTGACCCTCGATTGTGTCGTGGTCGTCGTGTGACTGTTGTTCGTTGCTGGGGTTGTGTTGCGTGCGTTGGTGCTTGTGTAGTGCGTGTCCGGTGCATATGTATTATCCATCACGCAGTAAGTACAAAAAATATCAATTAGAGGATATAATAAAGACCTCTTGATACTACAAAATATGAAGATTAAATATTATTAAAAAAATATTTTAGGTGTGTGTGCTGTGCTCGCTCGTAGTGTTGTTTCCGCTGGGTTTGTCGTGCTTTGTGAATCGTGTGTGTCGCTCGTGCTAGTGTTGTGTCGTGTGTCGTGTGGGCGCTGATGTGTGTGTTGGTGGATGCTGTGTTGTTGTGTGTGTGTCAGTTAGTGTGGTGTGCTGTCGTGATGTGATGTGTGTGGGTGTGTGTGGTATGTGTTGTGTGTGTGTGGTGTATGTATGTGTGGTATGTATTGTATTGATATATATAATATATATATATATATGTATTATATATATATATATTATATATATGTGTGTGTGTGATATGTTGTGTGTGTGTTGTGTGTGTGTGTGTGTGTGTGTGTGTGTGTGTGTGTGTGTGTGTGTGTGTGTGTGTGTGTATTTCAACATTTATATGCCTATACATATATGCATACTTACATGTATTTATAGATGTTTTACATAAATATATTCATATACATATGATACACACACACACACAC
>NW_020872424.1:423606-426106 GCF_003789085.1 Penaeus vannamei
ACAGCTTGAAGTATTTGTAGTGATACGAACACTGGACAGCTTTAACTAAATGAAAATATTGTCATGGCATACAGCATAGAATGTGTGTTAACGTGTTATGAGGCACGGCAAAAACAATTATACAATTTTTTTCGGGACTCGAAACCAGCAAATACACAACAAAAGAACAATCACTAGGTACGTTTTTTACCCTTGAATTTACACGCCTTTACTCTCCCGTCTCTGATCATAAGATAAACAGGATTCACTTTAAAATTACACTGCTACAACGTAATGGGAAAGCGATGACGTTTCCTGTCTTATTGAAACCACCATCTAGAGTTTCCTTGCCATAGCGGCCACGCCATTTCATCCAAGGTCTACATAAGTATATACTAATTTAGACCTTGATTTCATCTTCGTTCACATTTTAGCAGAATACCACAACCAACCAACACGCTGTAATATATACACTTCCTGAACCAAGATCTTTTTCGTCGATAACGAAAAATAAAATGTAAAATATACGAATACACACATAGGATATTTGTTTATTTTCAACCTCATATAAAGTGAAATGTCACTACTTGTTGCATGGGTATTAACACAAAAATCTACAACAAGGCTACCAAAGTGATAGTCGTTGGGATCTTAAGAATTGATCCGCGGAACGATCGATGAATTACTAGCATGTGATATTACGATAGTCGTGATGGTAAGGGATAGGAAAGATTTATTTTAAGTGAAAGATTTATTTACGTACATGCACGCAATACAATATATGTATATCTATATACCTCTCTCTCTCTCTCTTTATATATATACATATAGTGATAGATAGATATGAAAATATACATCATGTATATATATATATATATATATATATATATATATATATATATATATATATATATATAAATATATATGTAATCCTAGGTCTTTACTGTTTCTCAAGGCAGTAGCTGAAAAGAAAATTTGTCCTCGAAAAGTTTGAGCTTTTGATTAAGCGGTTACTGAAACACGTAAGATATTAAAAAAGGCTTACTCATCAAAAACGTTCTCTTCTCACGGCCTAACTTCATAATATCATCGTATAACAAAATGATATTTGGTGATGATTATCAAGTTAGAAAAAATAAATTATCGTTTGTATATTCACATTTATATAGGTTTTAGTGAAGCTTGGCATTTTGCTATGTCGCGTAATTAAATCCCGTCCAGAGTATATTCTGAATCGCTAAATCAGTGTTGTCCAAACATTTTCGCCTATTGTATCCTTTATTAAATTCTTGTTGGGTTACGTACCCCTCCCTCCCCTCCTCCGTCCACCATGGCTAAACAAACTGTTCTATTTAGGATAATGCAAATAATATACTAATTATGAAAAGACTGCATTGCAGGAGTGTTGGTCAATAAAAACTTGAATTTAATACAAGAATAAAAGAGATGATTCATAGACCATGTCATGTTTTTGTTTGTGTGTGTGTGTGTGTTCCTTGTTCGTTCACGCACCCAGGAGTATGCGGACCCCAGTTTGGACAACACTGCAATAAATGGAAGTTAAATTTTGTTGTTGTTCCGGGCAATGCAACAAGTACATTCGTTTTCCTGATTTTTTTTGTTTAGAATCCTGTGGCTTGGAAGTTTTGCATCAATCTTAGGCAACTTACACTGGACTCTGGAGTACTCCTATACGTCAAATCTTATGTATTCTTATACGATAACACTCGTTTACATACATTTCGTATTATTAGACATAGAATATTTGGAGTGTTGTTAATACAGAATGGTGTTTTACTACACTACACATTATTTTTAGTGATTAACCGATAGACAGGTGGTGGAAATAAAACTATAAAAAAACTAATGCCTTTAGCTCGATCATAGCAGACCAGTTAGTTTCTCATAACTAATTTAACTAAATTGCAAAGACCAACGGTGATTGACTATTATTCTGGATATCAATATGAATAATGAGATGGGACATAAGGTTATAAAGAAAGTTGCTAAAATGTATCACTGCAGCCGAGGGTGATCACTACTGCTCAGAGTGCACTGATGTGGTCGTGTTAAGTGTGCTAAGGATAAGGAAGTCAGGTCGATCTAGCTGTGTTGCTTCACCTTTTATTAGTCTGAAGGCCCAGTACTGGAAGATTTATTGCCAAACTGCATTTCTACAGCTTTTGTGGAATTGAATTTTGTCATAACAGGAAAAAGTAAAATATTCTCTACTAGTGTCAACTTGACTGTAAAGAATATGGCATATAAACGGTAATATAATTACAAAATTAATGATTACAATTAGATATGGAAATACTAATGGTATGCAGTTAAAATTTGAAAATATATAAACTTATGTTACAATATTTAATAATTGAACAACAGTATACAATAGTAACATGGATATACATTGATCTTGCATATAATGAAATGATTTTACAGACGCCTTTGATGCACTTAAAAATGTGCTTATTGCAGGGGCAGTAATAATTAAAATAATAAGTATCTACAAAATGTCACT
>NW_020872424.1:433606-436106 GCF_003789085.1 Penaeus vannamei
GTGTGTGTGTGTGTGTGTGTGTGTGTGTGTGTGTGTGTGTGGTGTGTGTGTGTGTGTGTGTGTGTGTGTGTTGTGTGTGCGTGTGTGTGTGTGTGAGAGTGAGAGAGAGAGAGAGAGAGAGAGAGAGAGAGAGAGAAGAGAGAGAGAGAGAGAAGAGAGAGAGAGAGAGTGAGTGAGTGAGTGAGTGCTGAGTGTGTGTGGTGTGTGTGTGTGTGTGTGTGTGTGTGTGTGTAGGTGAGAGATTATGTGTGTGTCAACACCATATATTTTCAACTGAGAACAGGTACTGAATAACAAACATTTACCCTCTGAAGATCGTTTGCAGGACCCGAAGGCTCAGAGAAACCGCACTCTTCCTCGCTTGGAATGAGAGGCTTCGAAGAGGCTGATTCGCAGCATCTCGAGACGTAGTTCAACAACTCACTGAAAATATTGATACCAATTGGTGCTCCAGAACAAGGCTTCGGTTACGCACTAATCCACAAGCAATCGAAGGTTACACTAAATTTCCTTGTGTAAATTGCACTGCATAATGTATACACTAACAATAAAATGGAATTTAACGCCTGCGACATATAAAAAATATCTAACCTTATTTTCCGTAACTGAAAACACCTTACGAAGGTTTTGAGAAGATAATATACATTTCATATACCACCATTTGTTTAGTAGACAAACATCATTCTAGGGATGTCGTTATCATCAACATATTATCAACTTCAATATGACAATACTGTTAAATTATATTCGAAAGACCTCTGCTTGTAATAGGATGTTACTTACTTGCCTAATGTCGTCCTGAAGAGGGGCTTTACAGAAGCTTCATCCTTCTGTCTAACGAGGCTCAGGTAAGAAGAACACTCATCCTGGGAGCCACAGCTGCCTGTAGTACGGTACATATTGATGAATACAAGACGTTCCTGTATGCCTTATGTTCTCTCGATATTATTACATTTTGAGAGAATGAAAGGAAGGACCTTATTTTGAACTGGCATTCAAATGATTTGTTCATGTATATGTGAAAATACATAATCATAAAACCCTACATGACTCTCCGAGACAGTCAACATGCAAATTAACGCGATAATTGGTAGATTTCAAGAAAAAGGCAACTCATCCCGGCCTCTGGAGTGCTCGGATTCTTTTGAAAAAAGAAGGAAAAAAACGGTGCTGAAGCCAGAAATGTTCAGTAAAAAAAAGGTTTATAAGTGACATGTAGTGCAGACTGTAAGTAGACATAAATATCCATCGGATAAATATGGCTAAGAAAATCAAGTACCCGTGTGTTTCCATATTTTTCTTTTCTTGTTTATACACTATTAGATTTTTTATTGTTACTTTTGTAAACACTGATATGGATATTAAATGTCATTTTAACTTTCTACTTTTGTTTTAGTTCCAGACACTGACCGTTCGAACCGCCGAGTGAAACACAGCGAGGGCCACCTGTGGGGAAAAAGGCAAGAGAATCAGTTCGTAAACAAACATAATAGACAATACATAACCACTAATATAATAAGAAATATCCAATACCAAGAACAAGCATAGCATACCTTGACTTTCTACTGTGTTAACAAATAACAAAATTGTTCCCAGCCACAACATTGTCCTGCAATAAAGATTCAGACAAATAGTTAATGTTTTCACACAAGTTTTCTTTCTTACTGTTGGGCACGTCTGGCAGTGCTGTTGATGACCCTTCGAAGTTCTGTATACCTGGATAGGATGTCTTTTACCATCCAGTTAACAGGGCTAAGGTGTCACTTTATATAAGGATACAAGTATCAAATTCCCCATGCATGTTTTTGTATTTTATATCTCATTATGCACTATCGACGAAAGCATATTGGTTCAGGAAGTGTATATTTGCACAGTATGGTTGCCAGTATGGCAGTGGTGTCCTGCACGGTCATTGGTATTAGACTGTAGACATTATAACATTAACAGTAATGCCTATATCTTCGAAGAAACGTGCGCTTGCAATTATGATATAAAATGAGATTTTGCCAAAGTTATCAGATATATTTGTTTTACTCTGAAACGAATTCCGAGAGGTTTCACTAGTTTTTTCTTGTCTATAACAAGCTTGTCATGTAAATTAATAACAGTAAACATCAATTCCTGTGGTCATCAACGTCATTATTATCTCCCTTGTCCAGCTGTGGAACCAGGTTCGGGTAAACACATCACATCACAACTTTATATAAACCAGATCGTAACAAAATAACAAAGCCTTACTTGTAGATCAAACTCAGTTCCGCAGCAAATGAACTTTCGGCACTAAGTCTTCATACACAAATAAGGCTTACAGCCGGTGGCTTGAGCTAGGGAGGAGGGAGGACTGGAAGGGTAGGTGACCTTCCCGAGGTGAACTGCGCGCCCGGCCTCCCAAGGTTAAACACGCTGCCGACACTGATGCCATGTACGTACGGGCCATGCGCACAGTGATTTAGTTCATTAACTGTATTTACACATAAATGGCTCTACAAGTGCCTAGTCA
>NW_020872424.1:461106-471106 GCF_003789085.1 Penaeus vannamei
TCTAATTTTGCAAGGCTGCCTTCAGTTATATGGTCCGTTAATTGCAAAGCAGGGAATACTTCACAATGGAGATAATTTTAGCACTACAGTATATTAAGTTATTTGGGTAACTGGGTTTGTAGATAAATCTACAAGGTCTATACTTATATAGACCTTGTATATATATATATATATATATATATATATATATATATATATATATATATATATATATATATATATATATATAGGATTATTGTGTGTGTGTGTGTGTGTGTGTGTGTGTGTGTGTGTGTGTAAATATATATGATTATACTGTATATATTGTACGACCACCGGCCACATTGGACAAAGAAAGTGTTTTTTTCCAAACTATATGTGCTTGCTTATTATACAAGGAATAGGTATTTTGATACATTTTAATTTAACTAATTGTAAAAGTGAAAAATAGTAAATTCCTGAATAAAAATACATTGAACCAAAATACAACGAAAAATAAGCAAGATAAGAAAGTAATATGTAAATACGAGATGTATATTTTCATTGAACAATCATCAAAATAGCCCTGTGAATTAAGTTTATGCATGATTTTCAAGTGGAATTGCTCGCAGTGCGAGTCAAGCCAAAGGCCTGTATTTTTTACTCAGCTTGAAGGAATTAAATATACCTCCATGCACTCAATGAATGAATGAAAGGTTTTATAAGACTTTATTAAGTCAAAAACCCTGAAAAGCCATTGAAACTTGAACACTGGTGGATACTGAACAAAATGTAAACATGAACATGTGCTGTTCTAAAAATACCCCGGTCTGGTATCCTACACATTAAATAAAGTACCTTCATTCATTCATTGAGTGCATGGAGATATTAATAAAAGTAGGTATACTTAATACCTTTAAGCTGAGTAAAAAATATAGACCTTTGGCTTGACTCCCACTTCGAGCAATTCCACTTGAGAATCATTCATCATGCATAAACATAATCGCCTACTCTTCTCATCCACAGGGCTATTTTGATGATTGTTCAGCGAAAATATAACCATTAAAATCCTTATTTTCCATCCTGGTTGAAAATAATCGACCATATTCACAAAGCATCCGTAACTTTTGTGACGTCATCAAAATAAACAGCCGCCATGACACCTCCTCGAGTTGTAACTGATGTAGCCTTTTCCCGGAAAAGCGGCCAGCCCTGATAGCGCGAAATTTGAAACATGGCGGCCGCCGATTCCCCCATTGACGAATCATTTTTCACATAAAAAAAAAAAAAAAAATGTACGCCTGGTATTAACGCCCCCAACCCCCACACGTACGGTTTGTACGCTCGTGGTAACTATGGATGACCCCTTAGTTTTAACTATCTCTCAATATCATCTAAAGGGAAAGGCTAGATCAGTAGCAACTCGAGGAGGTTATGACGTCAGATTTTGATGACACAAAAGTTTCGATTTTGTTTTTGAAAAAAAATAGGGTTATTATTCATTTTGGTCTTTCAATTTTCAAAAAGAATGGAAAATTAATGAATGAAAGGTATTTTATTTAATGTACAGGATACCAGGCCGGGATATTTTTAGAATAGCACATGTTCATGTTTACATTCTGTACAATATCCAAACAGTGTTAAAGTTTCAATGGCTTTTCAGGCGCTTTTGACTTCATAAAGTCTTGTTGGCCTGGTATCCTACACATCAAATAAAATACATTTCATTCATTTATTGAGTGCATGGAAGTATTAATAAAAGTAGGTCTACTTAATTCCTACATGCTGAATAAAAAAAAATACAGGCCTAAGGCTTGACTCCCTCTGCGAGCAATTCCACTTGAGAATCATTCATGCATAAACCGCCCACTCTTCTCATCCACATGATGATTGTTCAATGAAAATATAACCATTAAAATCATTATTTTCCTTAATTTTTGAAAATTGAAAAGACCAGAATGATTCACCGCTAGTGCACGAATTTCGTAGTGTTAGCGACTTCGTAAATTCTTATAACTGATTCGAGTGAAATTATTATCATCAATTTCACAATAAAATTGTCCACTTTTTTGGCATAATTCTTGCCAGCAGAGCGGGCTATCCGGCCAGTTCGTGGGTGCCGCCACCATCAAAATAAACCCTATGTGCATTTTCCAAAAACAAAATCGCAACTTTTGTGATGTCATCAAAATCTGACGTCATAACCTCCTTGAGTTGCTACTGATCTAGCCTTTCCCATCATCTAAAGCTGCTTTGATGTTTTCACTCTTTGAACCTGCTTTTTCTCAGATTGGGAGCAAACCTTTTTAGTTCTGTTAATCACTACTATTTACTCTGATATGGAAATTTTGCTCATTCTTGTAGATTTTCTTTCTTTACCTCCCTCCCAATAGGTACGCAGTGTGCCATGTCCCCTGTGCACACGTGGATCTTTAGGACATCAAGCGCTGCGTAAAGGTCACAACAGCGGAAAATTAACCTACTTGATGCGTCCCCGGTGAAGAGCACCATTGTATGCGTTTCTTAAAGCATACAATGGTATGTTCTCTACAGGACACTGAACATGGTGTGACTTCCCCTCCCCTCCTTGTATTTGACAAGACATTCAGTTTACTAATGCGAGGATGGCGGCCAAATAGCCAAAAAGTGTGGATGAGAAACTAGATAGAAAAAAGCAGTGCAATACCCTCCTGAATGAACTACACATCGATAGTTGTGGATTTTTAAAAATATCATCACATGATTGAAAATTTCACAGAACTCGTCAGTTTAGTGGCAATGTCAAGAAAGTAGACACCAAACTTGTCTGTTACACTTCTGCCTATCCACAGACCAGTGCTACCGCCTAGTCCTGCAGTCAAGAGTATGATATGCTTACAGGATTCCCTAGCATAATCACGGTAAGCCTACAATTAAATGTCGTGATAAAGCATGTTCAAAAACAAAAAGTTCATATGGTACTTGTGTTGACTTTCCCTCAGTCACAGACATTTTAGGTGTTAAGTAAATGCAGTCGAGCCATCTACAGGATATACAGAAATTGTGTCGGGAAACTTTTATTTGCTTTATGAAGGATGTCTTCACCTAATGTTAGCTTCAAGGCGAAGGGTGAACTCATGTGATAAAACATTAATAATTAATCTCTCTTTCTCTCTATGAGTGTGTGTGTGATACTTTGTAAACCTGCCAGTGGTTCGTTTTTGATAAAATAAACATCAATTCGGTGTTTTAATATGTGAAAAAACAGTTGGATGTAGAAACAGAAACAGCAGTCAGGAAAGGGCATATTTTCTGCACATAATAAAGATACTGAACCAGCTAGAGATTGAAAAACAAAAGGAAAAAAGAAGAAAAACAAAATGCCGTTAGAGTAAAATTTAACGGTTTTCTTCCTTACCATTAATCTAGGGGGAGTATCCTTCTCAACCGCCTCCCCTTCTTGTACAAAATTTTAAACTATAGCGTGCGGTATGATTAAAACAATGAAATAGTTACTTTGGTTGTCTTAATTGTTATTAAGGGATGATTTCCAGTTGCAAGTCACAAGTCGCAGGACAGGAAATCACGACGCAAGGTGTATCAACTATAGCACATAGCACAGTTCTACAAACTGTTTCTCATTTTCTCTTTTGTATTTCTTTTCCTCTTTTCAATTTCCAGGCTCTTCTCCATTTTGCTCTGTATTTTTATTTTTCAGTGATTTACTTTTCCTCTTTTTATTTTTTTTCTCTATTTTGCTCCATTTTTCATTGTTTTCCTTTTCCTTTTTTCAATTATCATGTTTTTTCTCCGTTTTGCTCCTCATCTTTCTTTTTTATTGATTTCCTTTTCTACCCCCCCCCTTCATTTGGAAAGCTATGAGAATAATAATTGATAGAAATATTAATATCTTCGTTTTTGTTCTTTCCAAAGATAATCTGTAGTGAAGATATCTTTAACTCATGCAATTTTGAAATTACCTGTGTTTTTATTTTCCTCTCAATCTCTCAAAAACTATTTGCTTTTATCTTCTATACTTATACATATCCGGTGAAGATGTCTGTGCAGTATTTGAGTATGCAAGTTAAAAGAGAGAGAGAGAGAGAGAGAGAGAGAGAGAGAGAGAGAGAGAAGAGAGAGAGAGAGAGAAGAGAGAGAGAGAGAGAGAGAGAGAGAGAGAGAGAGAGAGATATGCATGAGCTTTGAACAGATTCTTTCCTGGTATTATCAAAGAATCGCAAATGGACAGATTAATCATTGCAATATATTTTAATCTCATGCATCTGTTCACATGCTGAAGAATAAAAAGAAAGATGAAGGCAGTATATTAAACTTGATTATAATACGATTTCTTTTGCACATTCGAAGAAAGGGAGGAAAGAGAGATCGGAATGAAGAGGGTTAATGAATGGGGGGAGGATGGAAGGGTACGGGAGAGGGAAGGGAGAGGAAAAGATGGGTGAAGGGAAAAGGAGAGGGGAGAGGAGAGAGGGAATGAAAAGAGGGGGAGGATAGAGGGGGAGGGAAAAGGAGAGATGGATGGAAGAGATGGACAGAGAATAGGAGGGAGGAGAAAGAGTGAAGGGAGAGGAGAGCGGGATAGAGAATAAGGGGGAGGAAAGAGGGATAGAGAAGAAGGGGGAGGAGAAAGGGTGAAGGGAGGTGAGAGAGGGAAAGAGAAGAGGGGAGAAGAGAAAGTGAAAGGAGAGGAGAGAGAGAGAGGGGTAGAGGAGAAGGTAGCGTCAATTCTCCCCCCTTGACAGCGATAGATTCAGTCAATGGGTCTCGCAAGGTGTGTGGATATTGCCCTACGGGGACCCGAGCCACGACGGATAGCGCGCGTATTTTGTTTCGGGCCGTGCGCAATCTGGCCGGCGGGAGATTCAAACGTCCAGTCACGTGTGTGTAGTCTTCGAGGTGCGACCAAGAGGTGTCCTTCTTTGTGTATGTATTTCAGTGCATGCGCGGCTGTGTAAATGTTTAATGTACCTAGATAAGGAAGGTGTGCGTCGTTGTAATTCAAACGGCCATTTAAACGGTAAATTGCACGAGAACTGTATTACCAATACTTTTATTGCTACTGAAGAATATATGAACAATCATTTCATGGAAAGAACATCCCATTAACCATTAAATAACATAAGCTAAAAACACTCAGAATGCGCATACCTCCGCCAAGGCAATCGGGTCACTCATACAATAATTAATATTCACACGAAGAATTTCATGAAAATCACCGTTTTCTCAGGTACACACAATGAATGCTAAGGAATCCTTTTAAAAAAATCCTGGATCCGGATCACGATAAGGATCACCACCAATGGCATCTAAGTTGGGCAAAAAAAATCATAAACATCTGTTCTTAATATTTTAAGTTATCCTGCTAACAACTAACAAACAAACTAACCAACGCTACCAAAAACAACCCATTTGGCGGAAGTAATAAAATAATAATTTCATTATAGTTTTTTAACTTATGTATATATATATATATATATATATATATATATATATATATATATATATATATATATATATATATATATATATATGCACATATACTCACAAACACTTACACATACATACATACATGCATATATATATATATATATATATATATATATATATATATATATATATATATATATATATAATGTGTATGTGTGTGTGTGTATGTATTCATACACACACATATGTATATATATATATATATATATATATATATATAATATATATATATATATATATATATATATATATATATATACATACATATATAATATATATATATATATATATATATATATATATATATATATATATATATATATATATATATATATATGGGATACATTGCAGTGGTATATTTTCCTCTCCTAACGAATTGCACATATCAGTGACGTCAGTGAGTGGCCAGAATATGGACTTGACTGGAGACTCAAAAGATAAAACTTAAAACAATAGAACGCAAAAAAAAAAAAACAAAAAAAAACGGCGTGATATGCCCATGCTTTATAATCGTACTCGGAAACAATAAAAGAAGGCAAGGGAAAAAATCGCAATAAATGAAGAAGGTACAACAAATAGGAGGGAAAAATTAAGAGCAAAAGAGTAATGGGGTCTGCCAGTATCAGGCGTGGTCACAGCAGATCACTAGGAGCTGAGCTCACTTATGGGCAGTAGTGATATGTAGTCTAACGCTGGTCTCAGCAGTATAGTAGTAGTAATATGTATCTCCACACTATAAATATAGAGATATGAGGATAGTGAATGTGAGTGGAGCGAGAGGAGAGGTGTAGGTAGTGAATATAGCTCTATAATAATGATATGATATGACCACTAATGACTCATAGGCGGGCGTGAGGTGTAGTCGAAACGTGGGTGTGAGGGTGCGGTACATAATATATAAGTAGTTATAGGAATGTGACTCTACATAGAGAAATCGTTATCTGATAGATGTGGATTACTGGGGAAGATATTAGCAGGAGTAGTCTATTAGTATAAAGTGAGTGTGCTGCCTCGCTGGTACATAGTGGTTAATTTGAGGGATGGTTGGCTGATGTTGTTAGGGTTGGTTTACTGTATCGGATGATGTTATAGATATAACCTTATATTAGAGAGTAGTATGCTATGAATAGAGGCAGTTGAATGATATTGTATGTATAATATGCGATGTTACATAGTATCTCGAGACTTGTAAGTAGGATCGGTAGCTATGGTGCCAGAGATCGTAATGGGAACGTAGCAGTGGATTATGTGATAAGTAATGGATTCTAGATAGCGGGAGAGCGAGGCGAGTTATAAGTATAGCTATATGGAGTGTGATGTAATATTATATAGGTATGATAGTATCTAGTAATAGGTCGGGTGGGAGCATAGTTAGGGTTAAGTATGTTGAGCTATGCTTGGAGTTGGATAGGTGGGAGTTAGATCGGGCGCTTGGTGATATGATTATTGATGCTGAGGTGACGCTCGTGTCAGTGGGTATTATTTGTTCATGGTATCTCCTAAGCGAACGTGTGTGGAGATCTTAGAGTCAGCTGAGCGTAGAGATGATCAACTGAGGTGAGTGGCCAGTGATGAGAGTATGGTACGGTATGTGTGGTTAGTCAGTGCAGTCGGACGTGAGTGAGGAGTTCTTCGGACTCAATAGCAGAGTCATCATATCACACTGGGTTAAATAAGATATAAGGAGAAGACGCGAGAAGAAAAAGAAAGATCGACGCGAAACAATAAAGCGGCGTGAGGTATCGCAATTTGGTGGGCTGGTTAAGGTTATAGATCGACGGTTGTTGGATGAACTCGTATAGAGTCGGTGAGAGTTGACAGATTTTGACGAAGAGTGAATGAGAGGCGAAGGGAAGAAAAAAGCTTGCGTGTATAGTCTTATAATATTATGAGTAGGAGGGTGGAGTGTACAGACTAGAAGTAGAAATGCTAGGAGGGAAACGGAATTATGAGGAACGTGGTGGAGAAGAGTATCTACGGTTTCCTGGAGAAGCGGGTGATACGTGATCGGTAGGGATCGTGCGATATAGACTGCAGGCTAGGAATAGGTTCTGTTGGAAGTAGATCTGATGTGTGGGCGAGACGATAATCTGTGAACTATAGTTTGACACACACACATACTTCTAGCACAGTCTTCCACGACCATAGAGCCACACACACCACAACACACAACACGCGATACACACACATACCAAACACACGGACATCCTACGCACACCACACACAATAAACAAAGAAACATACACAGACACGAACACACACAAACGCTAGCGTGCGTGTACACAACAAGCAGACGCACACACAAACCCATAATCGAACCCGAAAATCCGCGAATAGGCAACTCACCGTCTCGATCTCAGCGTCGAGAAACGAAAAGAGGATATATACATTTTTTTTTTCTTCTCTGAGATTACTTCTCCATCCCGGATGATCTTTTAATCACTCACTGGTCCTCAAAGACTAATTACCGATGCATTAAGATCAAAGAAGGCAAAAATCCGGGCGGGAGCAATGACCCGAGCTCCCCCGGGGGAAGGCGTCGTTAAGCCCTGATTTTAAGTCCGAATTTCTTGTCAGCGTCTTGGTGGGGATCTTCCTCCTCCCCCCCTCCCCAAGCATCCCCTCACCTCCTCCCCTTTCCTTCCCCCCTCCCCCAGCATCCCTCACCTCCCTCCCCCTTCCCCTCCTCACCCCCCCTACTCGCATCCCCTCACCCTCCCACCCACCACCTGGATGTCTCTCGCTTTTATTGATTTTTTTTAAATGAGAATTGTCTATTATAATTCGTTTAAAGGGGGAGGGGGGGGGTAAAGAGGGGGGTAAGGGGGGTAGGTGCGTCTACACAAGGGTCGGGGGGGTGGGGGAAGGGAGCGAAGGGGGTTAAGGGGATGACAGGAAGAATAGAATGAGAGGAGAGGAGGAAGTGGATAGGTGAGCTATGTTGCAGAGGGAGAGTAGGTTGAGAAGGGGTGAGGAACGGAGTGTGACGAGGGGGGCAGGGGCAGGGAATCGGATTAGAGTGATGGGAGGTTGGTGGGATCTAAGGTGGAGATGGCTGTGGCGGGATGGACGAACGTGGGTGAATGGGGTATGGAAAAGGGAGATAGAAGGAGAGAGGAGACCGGGGGTCGATGGAGGGGAGGGACGGGAAATGAGGGAGAGGAAAACCGGGAAGGATAGAAGAGAGGGGTACTAAGGTGGGGGGGAGTGGAGGGGGAAAAAAGGGTGGGGTGCAGTCACTCGGTGAATGCGACCCGCCTTCGGCTATTGCTGGGTATCTAATGTTTCTGAAGCCAATAAAGGATAATTATGACGTCTGCTGCCAACTTAGGCCTCCGTGGACATTTCTCCTGTGTTCCTGCATCTTAGTAAGCGGTCGTTGGTTCCTACCTTAGGAAACTTTTTTCTATCTCTTCTCTTTTCGTCTTTTTAAATTTTTCGTCTTTCTAATCTTTTTTGTTATAAAATTGTTTTGTAGCATCCTAGTCGCCTGACAGCGCGGGATTGCAGTAGTTAGGTCGGAGCTAAGGGTGTTCTGCATATGCTAGTGCGATGTATGTATTTGCTCTTTGAAACGTACTCGCATCTTCTTTTTAAATTGATTGTTTCCGTTCCTCATAAATATTATTGTAGTTTCGCGGTTTTTCTCATTTCTTTCGCGTCTGTTTTCCGTGCGTTCTTTGCTTCTAACTGCTGTTTCTGTTGTTCTCATTGGAGTTTGTCTATGAGCCTGAGTATGAATCCTTAGGCGCAAAGTTTTATAGATTTACGCTTATGTCTACTCGATGTTTTCTTCTATGTTCGGTGTTTTGTGTTTGGTGTGTTAGCTAGCTTATTCGTTGGGCTCTTCCTCTCTCGGTCTTTTCACTCTTTGTTGCGTGTGATGCCAGGATAAGTGGGTTATTCATACATGGTGGGCTGCGGCGGGGATGTGTCGTCGCTTAAAGCGGTGCGTGGTATTTCTTGATTGGTTCTTGTCCTGAGTCTGGGGTGGTGAACTCGCTCAGCATCGAGTATGTTCTAGTCTTAAATGTGTACATTGCAGTGAGTTCGTTTTCGAAGCTTATTTCATTTATGTGTTTTTGTGTCCTTTCCGTCTCTACTTCCTTTTTTTCCTTTAACACATTTATTCTTATTTCCTTCCCGTCTTATCTTAGATGTTCACTTTTTCTTCCCACTTCTTTTGTTTCTGTTTCTCTTTTCTTTTCCCCCCCTTTCGTCCCTTTTTAACTCTCCTATCTCACTTTCATTTCTTATTTACCTTTTTTACCTTTCTTTCCGGTTTTCTTCTATTTTTGTTCCTGCGTGTATTTTTTCACACTCGTTCTTTTTTCCTTCTCCTTCTCATTAATCTTCCTGACCCTTCTCTTTCATTCGGTGTCTGTGTATGCCCGTGTATATGTGCATGTATGTGTGCGTACGTATACATGTGCATGTGCAATTGAAAGTGTAAGGAACCTGAAGACGGTGACGTACATAAAGTCCACAGAAACGGAGGTTGCACGAGCTATTGCTATGTTGCTGAACTGCAGGTATTTATGCGGTCCTGCAGGAG
>NW_020872424.1:488606-491106 GCF_003789085.1 Penaeus vannamei
CTTCCCTCCAACTCCTCCATCCTCTTTCAACTTTCGGGTCAAATACTTCTTTTCTCCACCCACCCCTTCCCTCGTTTTGAACTCCCTTCTGACTCCTCCTACCCTCCCTTCTGACCCCTTTCTTCCCACCCTTTAACACTCCCCCTTCCCTCCCTTTCAAACCCTCCTCCTCCAACTCTCCCCTTCTCCCTCCACATCTGCCTCTTCCCTCTTCTCCAACACCTCCCTCCTCTTCTCTTCCTTCCCCTCCTCAAACTCTCCCCTTGGAAACCCCCGTCCCACATAACGCCCCTTTTCTTTCCCTTGGATTAGTCACCTCTTTTCCCCTTCGTACGCTCGCCTTCCCCCTTTCCCCTATAACACCCCTCTTTCCTCCCCTTGTCCAATCCTCATTTCCCCCGTGTTGCTTAGAGAGAGAGAGGGAGAGAGGAGAGGAGAGAGAGAGAGAGAGAGAGAGAGAGAGAGAGAGAGAGAGAGAGAGAGAGAGAGAGAGAGAGAGAGAGAGAGAGAGAGAGAGAGAGAGAGAGAGAACCTAGGTATCTGAATCCACATCAATTTTAAAATTTGCATGCCATGAATTTCAATAATTAGACACTGTCCATGTTGGTTGGAGGCAAATAAGGTTGCCATGATTTTCTACATGCAGACGGAGACAATATTCAATCGCCGGCATCCGCATTATACAATGGAACATGCGATAAAATATAGATATGTGCAGTCTAAGAAGCGAGGACGAAACACCATAATGAGATATCGAAGAGTTAAAAATTGATCATGGGTATCGATTAATCATTAATGTTTCCTTAAACTGACACGGAACTGTTTGAAATAATGAAACAGGGCAGGGAATAGATATGACGAGATTGCAACACTAAAGCGGCCATGATTTATGAAACATGTATCATTTATCATGGTATATCCGGGTTCTGAACGTTGCAATGCTGAATTTTATGAAGCTGAATAAATGAAGAAATATATGGTAAAGAGAGAGAGAGAGAGAGATGGAGATGGATGGAGGGAGGGAGGGAGGAGGGAGGGGGGAGGGAGGAGGGAGGGAGGAGAGAGAGAGAGAGAGAGAGAGAGAGAGAGAGAGAGAGAGAGAGAGAGAGAGAGAGAGAGAGAGAGAGAGAGAGAGAGAGAGAGAGAGAGAGAGAGAGAGAGATAGAGATAGAGATATAGAGAGCGATATAGATAGGATAGATAGACAGAGAGCGATATAGATAGATAGATAGAGATAGAGCGATATAGATAGAGGATAGATAGATAGATAGAGAGAGTGAGTCACCTGGCCGCTTCCCTTGAAAGAGTCAAGATACTTCTGATTCTGAAGCACAAACTGATTGTGGAGGCAAAATACTGAAATTTATTCTCAAGTTAGATTTCTCCATATATATTTACACAAATACAGAAATATTTAGATATCCGTGACAGCAAATATTTTGAAAAAAAAAAAAAATCTACACTCCACAAGAGTAGGTAACCTAACATAATCTTTGTCACATGCGCTACTTACCTACATTATGAGCACTTCATTATATGCTTTCTTATTGTTTTTGCGCACGTGTCCTGCAAGCACAATTTCTTACAATATTCGCCACCATCTCATATTAACCGGAAAGACAATTAAGCTAAAATCGCGTGTCCTGGTGATCATGTAAACGCTGAATGTAATACACTACAACCACATCCTACTCAGAGCACAACCACTTTTAAGATGACCATATGCATGGTATACAACCATAACCACTCCTCCTCGGACTTTATTCACCAGCAGGAAAGCCGTAAAATGACCATGCCTTCACCTACACGATGCAAATAGCTTGCGACATTATTACATGCAATAGGAACACATATCTCACTCACAGCATATTGCCTAGAAGATAATCGCATGAAATGTAATCTCATCCACACCTGCTTACACCTACGCCTTCTCAGATCACATCCAAGCGTCGTCTTTTATTACAGGACGCTGTCGACAGTCATCTAACTTCTATTCGCAGACTGTTCTATTCCTGTCAGTCTGCACCAAATATAACAATATTGTTCGCTTAAGACCCGACATGCTGGCCGACGCATTAACATGTAGCTTTCGTCATCAACAGTACAAAAGGCTGCTGGCGTGCGAGTCGAGAGTGCTATACCGACTGTTAGTTGCTCTGCCCTTCCTCTGTCCTTATCCCTTTCACAACAAACAACGCAAGAGTAAATGAGCCGGTGAGCAGCGTGTCACTTATACCTATGCCGGAGGGAGCTCCCTTCATTTCAGCGCCACTTCAATTACCTGTAACTCTGATCTTCATTCCTCTCTTCACTCTATACCTGTACAACTACTATGATGACTCCACAATGAGCTAGGCAAGAACCGCAAGGGAACACTAATAAGAGCTATTTGTGCCTGTGTTGGTACGTCACAGAGCAACCTACCATTCTGCTCTTCCTCCCGAACTCAAGAGACGGATTAGGCGAATGGAGATGAGGACAGTGTTGGTTACACATCTTT
>NW_020872424.1:501106-503606 GCF_003789085.1 Penaeus vannamei
CTCTGTGTCTGTCTTTGTCTTTTTTTTGTATGTCGGTTTCTATTTTTCTTTCTTTTACTCTGTTTCTCTCCGTCTGTCTTTTTTCCATTTTCTCTTATTGTCTATTTCTATTTCTTTCTTTCTTTCCCTGTGTTTTTCTCGGTCTGTCTCTATCTTCATGTATGTTTGTTTCTATTTCTTTTTTTCTTTCCCTCTGTCTCTGTCTTTTTTTCGGTGTATGTATCTCTTCTCTTCTCTCCTCTCGTCTCTCTCTTCTCTCTCTCTCTCTCTTCTCTTCTCTCTCTTTCTCTCTCTCTCTCTCTCTCTCTCTCTCTCTATCTCTCTCTTCTTCTTCTCTCTCTCTCTCTCTCTCTCTGTCTCTCTCTCTCTCTCTCTCTCTCTCTCTCGTCCTCTCTCTCTCTCTCGCTCGCTCACTCTCTCTCTCTCCTCTCTCTGCTCGCTGCTCACTCAATGGTATAATTGCTTATGTATGGTCGTCATATTTAAGATAAACTGTATTAAAAGTCACGTAAGCTCAGAGCATGTAACTAAACTACTAGTAATCAATCTTTTTTCTGTAAATCCCTTCTCCAAAAATGGCTCCCAAAAAAAAAAAAAAAAAAAAGAAAAAAAAAAAAAAACCTAGACAGAAGAAGGACAATACATTACCTGTCTCGAAGATCATAAGATCTAAGATTCTGCACCAGAACTACCAGGTCAAGATATTTTTTACTCCAACTTTCTATTCTATCAGAATCTCTTGCTTTTAGTGACAGCTTTCTCTTAAGTATTTGAAAATGTTGGTAAATAAATTGATATTTCCAGATCCAAACCTACGGAACTGACCACAGAATATAACATACAGCCACTGAACTACTATCCGTTTGATAACTGGGTACTGCCAGGACATCCAATAACGAAGAACATAAACAATATAACATATTACAATTGTATACAAATTATGTAAAGAATTATTAGGGTTCCACTAATGCTGTCCTTAAATCAATCCGGCCAATGCTGCACATAAGGCTCAAATCGCAATTTCCAACTGGTAAGAAACGAAATAGAGGAATCATTTAAATGGCGTTGAAATCTGGCATAGCTTCGTCCAGGGAACAACAAGGGAAGAAAGACGTGGAAATGCAACATTCTCTTTGTTATTTATTTTATGGGACCACAACACGAATTCAGCAGAAAGGAGGATTTTTTTTCTAGAAAATGTAAATAGAAATTAGAGTAACAATAATAATGGTGATAATGATGATGATGATAATAATAATAGTGGTAATGATAACTATAATGATGATGATAATGATGATAATGATACTACTACTAGTGATACTGCTACTAATGCTGCTAATGATAATGATATTCATTGTGGCAATAATGATATTAATGATGATCATAATATTCATGATGATAATAATGTGATAATATAAGTAATGTTGTTGATGATGATAATAATAATCATAATAAAAATGGTTATAATGATGATAATTATGATAATAGTAATGATGATAATGATAATTATGATAAGGATAATTAATAATAGTAATAACAACAATGGTAATAATGATAATACTATACAAATACACTGATAACATCAATGTTAGTAGCAACATCAACAACTATAATGAAAATCATTATTATTTTTTTTTTCAAGAAACGATTTAGTTTAATACCACGAACTACATAATTTGAGTCGAAAAATAATCAGATTCAGCAAAATTGGTTATTAGATGGATAGTTAACAAAAGTTAACTTGTAAATAAAATGACTCGCTTTTTTCATATTTGTCTCCGTACATAATGTTTCTATCCATTTGCTGCGGTTGTCAAGGGCGTTCTTAGGTATTCTTCGGTGTGTTGAATTGTGTTTACGTTAATTGGGTCAAATGGATTCGTTCGATACGTCGCACTCCTCACTCCAGGCAAAACTATTGTGATTTGTCCAATCTTTCATCGTTTTAACTTTACAAATGAGGTCTTATGTACAACGAAAGCAGTCTGGATAAACCCCGAGAGCAATATTTACAGCTGCAGTACAGATCCGCGTGGAATTTAAGGGTACTGCACCACGCAAAGAGCTCTCTGGAGGACCGACTACATGTTGCGACGATCTGAGAGTTGTCGGAGAGACACTCAGGGAACAGTGTGCCGTATGTTAGTGATCTTCAACCTTTTGCTCTCCGTTGCCATGGCAGTCGCTGAGTCGTATTGTGGAAGACAACAGCGATTGAACTGGTTCTTTTTTTCCTTTTTCCTTTTTCATGTACTCTGTTTCTTAGTCTGTTGCTGAAAAGGAGGATTGTAAATCTCTGTCTCTATCTCTGTCTGTGTGTGTGTATGTGTGTGTGTGTGTGTGTGTGTGTGTGTGTGTGTGTGTGTGTGTGTGTGTGTGTGTGTGGTGTGGTGTGTGTGTGTGTGTGTTGTGTGTGCGTGCGTGTGTATCAATCTTTCTGTCTACCTAGCCCCCCTCCTTCTCTCTCTCCCTTCCCTTCTCTCTCTCTCTCTCTCTCTCT
>NW_020872424.1:523606-526106 GCF_003789085.1 Penaeus vannamei
TCATTTTGTAGAAAAATAAAATATCTACAACGTGATCGAGAGCGTTTTCGCAGTTTTTGCCTGTACTTCTTGTAAAAGTGGTCAATGTAAGAAAATTTTTACCTTTTTTTTTCTTGAAGTCCCCTACTTCAAAAATTCACAAAAAAAAAAATTGAAGTCGAAATCGAAAAAACGCTCTCGATCAAGTTGTAGATATAAGGTAGTTCTGTGCAAAGATCAAATAAAATTGAATGTCTTGCCGTTTCTGAAGTCTGAATCCTTTGACCCAGGTGCTGCATTTTCAAAATGGCGAATTTCGCATTTTTCGGTTTTTTGACAATAATTCAAAAACTGTTCGGGCGATTTCGAAAAAAAATCGACCACAGGCAATGGGAAGGGGCCCAAATAAAAGGGTGTGAGTTTCATCAAAATCGGCAAGATAAATCGAAAAATCGAAAAAAAAAGCAGACGGTCCCCTTATTATGATTTTTAAGTGTTTCAAGTACAGCTGGTAAATTTAATTCAGCCATCTTAAAATTATTGATTTTATCTGGTAACACTGCAGTCCATTAAAATATAACAATCTAAACACTTTTTCATCAAACAATATAAAAAAGTGTATACAAATTTTGTCACAAACATTTTGATAATTGGAATCAAATGCATGCGAAAATATAAGGAAAAACAGATATTCCATGTCTTTATTTTTTATCGAATGTTTATGCCCTCAGTACTTATACCTTACAGTTGTTAAAGGATAAAAATTCTAAATGATGTTACTTTATGGCTATACTTCCATTTCCCTTTCCATAAAATTTACAAGTTGATTACCTTTTAACCTAAATGTTAGTTCGTCCAAAGAGCGAAATCATATGTTCCTTATTTGTTAATTTGTTCTCCAATGTTCTGCAATGAAACGGTTTTGTAACACAAATTATTATTTATGTAATTCTTATAAAATATTGGATTTTAAACACGCTACTTTCACGTTCGTCAGTTTACTGCAGCCCTATTTAGCCTAAGTTGGTATGAATGGCATGTAAAAGGAAGGGAAACATAATATTAGACACTAATTTCGCATGTCAATTTGTGACAGTTTATTATAATTTTAAAGTATATGGGGAAGTATCATGTCACGTTTTCACGCCCTCTTTTTTTTTTTTCTTGGCGAGAGAGTGTCACCTGGTTTCTTCCGAAAAGTTGACGTCTAAAGAACTTGCTCAGATGCTTCATGACTGGACGAGAGAGAACAAATATGAACAAACGTCTGGATTGTATTTTTTCGTTCTTCCAACGAGCGAACTATCAAATAAAAACAGTCATTGGTATGTAAATGATACGCAAAGGAGAAGGCAAATATAGGCAACAGACGGTTATATGAAAAATAATTGTTTTTATTTTTACTGTTTTTATTATTTCTCCTTTACTGTAAACTGTAAGCAGTACAGCTTAGTGAAAGCATAACCATTCCATTAGGAAATTAAGATAGGCAATGTCTGTTTCTCTATATACTAATTTATGCATTTGATTCCACATATGGAAATATATGTGGCAAAGTTTATGTACACTTTTCCAAACACTATTTATTTAACAAAAGAACTTGTATTATTATACTTGAATGCAAACGTGTTACCAGATAAAATCCTAACTCGATAAGATTGCAAGGCAAGCAAAGTATTTGATTAAAAAGGTGCAGGAGAACTGATGGAGAGAGAAGCTGTAGAGGTTTCCTGTCCATCTCCCTCCCTTCCTTTCGCGTTCCTTCCTGTAGGGGAATCGATCTCTTGGTACAAGGAGTGGGTGTTTGAATGAATGGCTTTTATTATTTTTTGTATAGGGAGTAATGCATGGGTGATTTTTTTTTTACGTTTTTTTATTTTATTTTTTACATATGGAGTGTTTTTTTTTCGCGTGGTGAATAGGCAATGCTTTAATTTTTGGCCATGGAGCGATGAATGGGATATGTATATTTTTTTACACATGGAATAATGAGTCATGTGTGGGTAATATTTTTACGCTTTTACACATGGAATGATATATGAGAGATTATTTTTCTTTATTTTTACACATGGAGTGATGAATAAGTCTATCTGCCTGTCTCTATATTACTCTTTCTCACTCTCTCTCTTTCTCTTGCTATCTCTATTTCTCTCTCTCTTCCTCCCTGTTCCTATCTATTTATCTACTTCAAAAGAAAGCGATTCTCCGAGAATTTCTCAAGACAGTTACCTTAGATGGGTTATCCTTATGCCCGCTCGGACAAGGAATCGGTAAAGCCAGCGGAGCGAAACAATCCATAAAGTGAGTCAAGGCTGCGGAAATTTTCTCTATTCCAGCGCAAGGCAGAGAACCCTTTCGCACAGGCTCGTTTTCCTGTGGTAGAACCTGAACCATCCTTTTGTGACGAATATGGAAGGGTTCTTAGGTGAAAACAATATGATGTACTTCGATGCACTGGGAGCAGCGTGTACAAAGCCTTTAGACGAATGTAATCTCTCCCTAGACAAAGCCTCGTGTGTCC
>NW_020872424.1:538606-551106 GCF_003789085.1 Penaeus vannamei
AAGAAAAAAAAAACATCATACCAGGCTGCTAATTTTCAATAAGAATTTTCCGTAATGCGGACTATTGTAAAGATAAACGCTGATGGAAACATTTTTCCCTTGGTACAATAGCACTCATCAGGAACGAAAAATGACAGAGGGCTTTTTTCCTGTACATTCAGCCGCTAATGATGTGCCAAAATAAACTGCAGCTCTAATACCTCCTAAATGGCACCAGGCAATCGCATTGTTTGCAGGGCAACTGTGGAATTCATGGGGTCTGGTTTTTTAACGTCGGAAAGTATTTAGAGACTGAAAAATGCATTCAGGTTTTGTAAATAAAAAGATATATAGGTGGTAGCTTGATAGATATGCAAATGGAGAATATTTACTCATACATGTATATATACATGTGTATACATATGTGCACCCACGCACGTACACACATATGTATAGGGAACATCTTCAGGCTTTGTCTACATGGTAAATCATAACTGGAAATAACAATATCCGTATTAGGACGTATATGAAATATATAGTCCATTGTATTAAATGCTGCACAAATAAAATAGTTTATATCTATGTGAAGCAGCAGGAATGCACATGGTTTATCTTATAATGGAATAAGTATGTACATCATGCTATTTTTTATCGTTACAATTTTTTTCATTGAGAAAGTGGGTAGGATATATCTGTTTTCTGTATTTCCTAAGCTGCATTTGTTAAGAATTTCTTGTTTTTGTCGATAGAAGTGATAAATAAAAGAAAAAGAAACGAACAAACTCTCTCCAGAAATTTATGCAAGCAACGTTGCATGCATGTCTGATGACACGTAAGATTTTACAACAATTTGGAATATCATCTTTGTTTCTCTTACCTCATGAAGCATGACTTTCAACTAGTAACTACACTTTTTAGTTGTTACGAATTTCCTCACATCATCGACTGATTCGAAGCCCCGAACAACGTGAATCATTTTAGTTTCAATAGTCTTAAATACTGTTAGTGAAATAGCATTAACAACAACAGCCTAGTTCGTTTCGATCTGAAAACGGCTGTTGAATTCCGAGAGGAAAGGGAAGCAGTTTCGGTTTAAATGGTTCAAATGGTTCTTAACGGCCAAACAATTTTGAGTCGAACTACTGTTTTGCTATTTTAGTGATTATTTTTGAGCAATGGTTGGATGGCATTGAGAGGGAAGATAAAACCATACAGAAAGTCCATGTTTTTTGCACCTGTAATATTTGTGGACAGGCTGTTGAAGAGTTTCAAATTTCTGTTGAGAATATGAGAAAATGGCGAACCGTCCACTTTTTCCTCAATCTTTTCAGTACACAAAAATGTCCAAATAGCTTTTCATCCCATTGAATTAACCGAACAATGCTGCACCATCCCCCAAGGCTTCTCTGCGATCCAAAAAATATATCTTGTATCCCACGATCATTACAGGAAAGACTTGCTCTCTAAAACACCCAAAAGAAAAAGAAAATAAAAGCCTTGCTCCACGTTAAATAAAAAAACCAACAGACACGCAACGACAAAACAAGACTACCACCTCCACCACCACCACCGACCCACCGCGAAAAAGTCTCCGATTTCACTCATATTTTGTGCCAATTTCCGCGCTAATTTCTGTCGGAGTTGCCTTTCCTTTCCGTCAAAGAAGACAGCGATTCCCCTGAGGCTTAGACTTGTTACGTTCATTAGACTCAGCCTTGGGGCACACCGTGTTAGCGACCGAGGATGAAAAGGGCCTGCGCTGGAAAATTGAACTGCGGCTTTCTCAGAGGACAAAGATGGCGCTCCCCCTGTGATATGTTAGGGGGCCTCGCGCTGCAGGGCCCGAGGTTGGTGTTATTTGTGGTGCTTTTAGTGGTGTTGCTATTATCGTTATGGCTGGAATGACTCGTGCTGTTGCTGTGCTTGCTGTTGTTATTGGTGTTATTAAGTTTTTGTTATTGTTACTTTTATTGTTATCATCATCATTATCATTATTATTATACATCTATCATGATCATCATCATTATCATTATTATTATTACTATCATCATTATCATCATCAGTATCATTATCAGTATCATTATCAGTATCATCATCATCATCATCATCATCATTATCATCATCATTATCATTGTTGTTATGAATATAATAATGACGGCATTAATGATAACAAAAATGATAATAATAGTAGTAGTGGTAAGGATAATAATAATAATGATGACGATAATAATAATATTGATAATAATAGAAGTAGTAGTGGTAGTAGTAATGATAATTATAATGATAATGATATTGATAATGTTAATGACAGTGATAATAATAGTAATGATAATTATTATTATTATGATTATTGACATTATTCTGGCCATAGCAACATTAATTCTAATTATGAAAGTAATTATGATAAAAATAATACTGATAATAATGATGATAATAATGATAACAATAATATGAAAAAATGATATTGATAGTGATAACGGTAATGATAATGATAATGATAATACAATATATTACTACTACTAATAATAAAAATGTTAGTATTAATGACGATGATGGTATTAATAATAATCATAAAATGTTGATGATAATGATTAGAATAATTACAACAAGGATAATCATAATCATAAAAATAAAGACAGTGACGCAACTACTACTACTACTACTACTACCGATGGTGATGATGATAATAAGGATAATGATAATAGTAATGATAATAACAGAAAATAATGGTACTACTATTGCTACTACGAATAATAATGAAAAGAAAACGATAGTGATTTTAATAATGATAATAAGATATTCATGATGATAATAATAATAGTAGCAACAGTTATAAGAATGATATTAATATTGATAGTTATAATAACAATAATGATAATGAAAACTATCATCATTATTAATACTGATATTATCATCATTATTATTATTACCTGTACAAGGAGGTTATATTTTGTTAGCGTTGGTTAGTTAAATTGTTAGCAGGATAATTCAAAAAGTTATGAACAGATTTTAATGATTTTTTTTACCAGAGGTGTGTTTTATGCTAACTTAGATGCCATTAAATTTGATCCAGGAATTCTTTAAATGATTGCATCAGTTACTCCTCTTGCGTTGGCAATGGGAGTAAATATTATTTTATGTCAATGGACCTCACGTAATTCTTCAACTGTGACTATCTGTTGCATCGGTGACCCTATTGCCTTGGCGGAGGTATGCGCCCTCGGAGTGCTTCTAGTAACTACTATTGTTTTTGTTAATATCGTTAGTATGGTATTCATTCATACTATTACGATTATTACTTCTATTACTATTATTGTTGTCATTATCACGATCATAGTCTTAATCGGGATAATAATGATAATGATAAGAATGATGTTGACATTAAAGTAATGATTATAATGATAACATAGGGATATAATGATAATGAGAAAGATTCAGAATGATAACGATAATGATGATGGTAATAATAATATTAACAATGAAAAAATAATGATAACATTGATAATAACAATGATAATGATAATGATATTGATAATAATAATGATAATGATAATGATATTGATAATAATAATGATGATAATAATGATATTGATGATAATGATAATGATAATAATGATAACAATAATAATAATGATTATAATGATAACATAGGGATATAATGATAATGAGAAAGATTCAGAATGATAACGATAATGATGATGGTAATAATAATATTAACAATGAAAAAATATGATAACAACATTGATATAAAATGATAATGATAATGATATTGATAATAATAATGATAATGATGATATGATAAATATAATGATAATGATGATGATAATAATGATAATGATATAATACAATATAATAATAATAGTAATGTTGATACTAATAATGATGATAATAATGGTAATATTGATAATAATGATAATAATAATAATAATGATAAAGATAATGATAATTATAATAGTGATAATAATGACCATGGTACTACTACTATTACAACTCCCACTGGTAGTAATAATGATAGGATAATGATAATAATGATGATACTAATAATAGTGATGATGATGAATGATAGTTATTATTATCATTGTTATCATTATTATAAGTATTATTACCATCATGTTTATCAATGTTATTATTATAATAATTATGATTATCATGATTATTAGTGCCGTTGCTTTTGTCATTATTGTTATTATTATTATTATTATTATTATTATTATTATTATTATTATTATTATTATTATTATTGTTATTATTATTATTATCACTATGATTATTATTATAATTCGTATCATTATTATTATTACCTCCGTCAAGGAAATTATGTCTTTGGTAGCGTTGTTACTTCTAGTTATCATTAGTATAATGATTTTATGATTTTTATGTTTATTGTTATTATTATTGTTATTACTATCATTATTATTGCCATTATCATTGTTATTATTATTATCATTATCATTATTTTTATTATTATCACTATCATTATTGTTATTATTATCATTAATATCATTGTTATCATCTTATTTTTCATTAGTATTGTTGTTATCATTATCTTTATTACCATCATTAACGTCACATTTTCATTGTTTTCATTCTCCTCATTATCAGTGTCATGTATGATAGTATTGCTATTATTATTATTATTGTTATTATTGTTATTATTATTATTATTATTATTATTATTATTATTATTATTATTATTATTATTATTAATTATTATTATTATCATTGTTATTATCATTGTTATTATCATCCTTATTATCATTGTTATCATTATTATTATCATTATTGTTATCATTTTATCATCATCATCATTACTATTATGTCATTGTTATTATCATTATTATTATCATTATTATTATTATTATTATTATTATTATTATTATTATTATTATTATTATTATTATTATTATTAATTATATTATTATTATATTATTATTATTATTTTTTTTATCATTATCATCATTACCATTATTATCATTATTATTGTTATTGTCATTATTATTATTATTATTATTATTATTATTATTATTATTATTATTATTATTATTATTATTATTATTTGTTATTATTTTCATTATTATTATCATTGCCATTATTATTATTGCTAGTATTATAAAAATAATAGCGAAAAATAACAATGATGATAATGATGACAAAATAATAATGATAATAATAATGATAATAATAATAATAATGATAATAATAATAATAATAATAATAATAATAATAATAATAATAATAATAATAATAATAATGATAATAATGATAATAATAATAATAATAATAATAATAATAATAATAATAATAATAATAATAATAATAATAATAATGATAATGGTAGTAGTAATGATAATACTAATGATGATGATGATGATAGTAGTGATTATAATAATCATAGGGATAATGGTAATGATAATGATGACACTAATAATAACAGGCAGACAGACAGCCAGATAGAGATAGACAGACAGACATTCAGTCAGTTACACAGACTCAGTATAAAGAAATGCAAATGTATTTGATCCTTTATGCAACTAATATCAATTCGTAATTTTATTTCATAGAGGAATAATGTTCACAAAGGAATAACCAATTGAAAGAAAATACCAAGAGCTTCGCGCTTATTGTTAGATAAAAAAAAATACTTTTCATTAGGGATTCATTATACATTCAAATTAAAAGGAATTGATAATAAAAAAACACACTGAAAGATTATATAGATGGTAGAATGTGATGAAAGCATTACCAACAACATAACTGCTTTTGTAAGTTTGCAAAAGGATACAATTGAAAGGATTCACAATACAGTGTACAAAACAATAAGTTCAATATATCAAAAGGTTTCGGATTATATCTTCCTGTTTTTTGAGAATTGAATTTATCTTAGCACTGACGAAGTGTGAGGGAGAGGGAAAGGGAGTGGGAACGGGGGAGGAAAAGGGAGATGGAGGAGGAGAGGGAGAGGGAGAGGGCGAGAGAGAGGGAGAGGGAAAGGGAGTGGAAGGTGGAGGAAAAGGGAGATGGAGAAGGAGAGGGAGAGGGAGAGGGAGAGAGAGAGGGAGAGGGCGAGAGGGAGAGGAGAAGGAGAAGGAGAAGGAGAAGGAGGAGAGGGAGTGGGAGGAGAGGGAGAGGGAGAAGGAGGAGGGAGAGGGGAGAGGAGAAGAGGAGAGGGAGAGGGAGAGGGAGAGGGAGAGGGAGAGGAGAGGGACAGGGACAGGGAGAAGGAGAAGGGAGAGGGAGAGGAAGATGGAGAGGAAGAGGGAAAGGAAGAGTAAAAGGAAGAGGAAGGGTAAGAAGAAAAAAAAGAGGAAGAGAGAGAGGAGAGGGGAGGGAAAGGAAAAGGAAAAGGGAAAAGGGAAAGGGAAAGGGAAGGGAGGGAAAGGAAAGGGAAAGGGAAGGGAAAGGGAAGAGGGAAAGAGAAAGAGAAAGAGAAAGAGAGAGAGAGAGAGAGAGAGAGAGAGAGAGAGAGAGAGAGAGAGAGAGAGAGAGAGAGAGAGAGAGAGAGAGAGAGAGAGAGAGAGAGAGAGAGAGAGAGAGAGAGAGAGAGGTAAATAAGCCAAAAAGAAATCGCATATGAGAAAAATCTCCCAGGACAAGGTGTAGAAAGTTCGTTCCGATCCTCGTCTTCCCGCCATAACTGCATAAATACGATGAAAAGGAGGGTATCAAACCGCCATCTTCCTTGCATATAAACTGCTTCATTCATTCGGTCTTCAACGTCTGCCATAGTGTATTAGATCTTGTAAGTCTTCCATAAGTATACTGTGACACTGATAATCTGGTTTGCTTTGTCTGTTGTTATATACTGATACATTACGTGTATTTTTTTATTATTGCAAACTGTACTGGAAAGAATAATCCATATTTCAAATGTCAGAGCCATGGATATTTTGATTGATATCAAACGAGAGTAAGTTAAAAGAAAAGAGAAAAAGGTCAAAAAGTCACAGTAAAAGAATGCACGTACGTTTACTGACGCACTTTCATCCACACACACACACACACACACACACACACACACACACACACACACACACACACACACACACACACACAAATATATACACGCAGTTCAAGATCTTTTTCCATCACAGTTAAAATGAGAGACATTACAAGGATATGATTTCTAATACATTTTCAAAATATATTTCTTCTCTCAAATGAGAATTTGTAAAGAAGGATAGATTGTATATGTCTATGTCTATGAGAAATTGTCCCGAAATTGCCCACCCGAAATTTGACACGTTCACTATCACCCGTATGCAAAGGACATCCTCTTATTGTTTTAGCTAGGAACCCCATCTCTGAATTTCACACTATTTGAATGCACAACACAGGGACATCTCATTTGCATACGACACTGAATACCGACATTGCCTTCTTCTTTATGTATCAGTATTTTTTGGGAAGAATAACATTTTTTTTCTTAACCTCAATGTATAGAAAGTATTTTTTCTGTCTGATGGTAATAGGCCTATATATCTATTATGATTTTCTAATCACCGTAAGACAGGAATTTTAGAGGGAGAAGGAGAGGGAGAGGGAGAGGGAGAGGGAGAGAGAAAAGGAAAGAGAGAGAGAAAAGGAAAGGGAAAGGAAAAGGGAAAGGGAAAGGAAAAGGGAAAGAGAAAGAGAAAGAGAGAGAGAGAGAGAGAAAAAAAAAAAGAAAAGAAAGAAAAGAAGATAGATAGATAGATAGATAGATAGATAGAGAGAGAGAGAGAGAGAGAGAGAGAGAGAGAGAGAGAGAGAGAGAGAGAGAGAGAGAGAGAGAGAGATAGATAGATAAATAGATAGATAGATAGATAGATAGATATAGATAGATAGAGAGAGCAATGGCAATACAAACACAACCTGCATCTATCTTTTTTCAATCGTTTCAAAGGTGTGAGGGAAATAATGGTTAATTGAAGTACTTTCATTTGTTTTAATCTCAATTTTCATCACAATTATGGGAAAATATCTGCACCAATGAAACTCAAATATTACTTGAGCTTATGTTGCAGTAACACAAAATTTGATTTAAGACGTGTATACAGATATGTTTATGTATATAATAAGTGCACACACACACACACACACACACACACACACACACACACACACACACACACACACACACACATATATATATATATATATATATATATATATATGTATATATATGTTGAGATCATTATTTATTCGGCATATGAAAAGGTGCGTTTGTTCTAATTTCAAAGATGTATACACGTCAATGAAACATTTGTTTACACATTTTTATATTCCTAAAGTCATATCAATATTGTAAAATTTAGTGTTATAACAAATCGAGTAAATCATTTATAAATGGTTTGTTTGTTTAAATGTTAACAATTCATTTGAGGGAAAGCAATAAGTTCATTATTTTAATGGATTCTCATCAGACGAGTCATTGCTGTCCTCCTCTGCACGGGTTGGCTTAGTAGTATTATTTATTATATATTAGAATTATATATCAGTATTTAAAGTCCTGTTTTACCCGGATATTATAGATTGTAATGCTTGCCAATTGTATTACTGCAATTGTTAAATTACTTTGTATTGATTTATGATAATTCAGATGAATCCTATTGTGTACAATGAGATGGAAATGATTAAGAAAATGCAGCCAGAACAACACACCATAATGCTTTGTTGCTAAGAAATATTCGTTATTTATTCAGTTTATTTTAATGGCCCATGGATACAGCAATGGAATTAGTTGTAGGTGACACACATGCACACACACACATATATATATACATATATATATTCATATATATGTGTATATGGTCTGGACCTGATAGCTTACTTCCCGAGAGGATGTTGTTCGGGATGGGACCATCGTCCATGTGCCACATGTGACCAACCCATCTTAGGCATCATTATATTGATAAAGCAAATATGCTAGGAAGACATCTTTATTGGGCAAATGGTCCTGTCATATGATGCCCAAAGTTCAACTGTGGCAATGCATGTGAAAGGTATTAAGTCAATGTTCTTGTTGATAATATAGTGCTAAGGCTTTGCTGTCATATAGTAGAGTGCTTAAGGTGCATGTTTGGTACACGTGCATTTTGATATTTTCGTCACTGTGCTGTTCTCTCAAACCTTTTTCCTGATGTGAGCCATGGCTAAAACTGCTTTTCCTATTCAGTTATACAGCTAGGTATCAAGATTGAGGTTGATGGAGATGAGGGAGCCCAGATAGATGAAGTTATCTTCCAATTCTAGGGTGTAGTCACTGACTGATATATCCAGTTCACTGAGAAAGTCTTGATCCATGACTTTCGTGTTCAGACTAATGGTGATGCCAAATTCATCACACACAAGTGAGAATCTGTCAGGATTTTGTAGTGCTTCAGTGTGGGCTACTGAAGCAACACTGTCTGTGAAAAGCATTTCCTTGGTCAATATTTTGCGCGTTTTGGTTTATGTGCGGAAATGTTCTAGGTTAAATAGCTTGCTATCACACCTTGAGCAAATGTAGAAGCCTTCCTCTGTCTGGCAACATGAAGAATATTGGGGCGAGCACACAATCTTGCTTTACTCTGCTCTTGATTGGGAATGGGTCTGAGGACGAACCATTGAATTGCACAATGTCTTTTGTGTTGTGGAAGGCCACCAGGATACTGAGAAACTTTGAAGGAAAATTTCACTTGTGTAACAATCTGAACAGTTCAGTCATGTTGACAAGATCAAAAGCCTTTGTCAGCTCTTTAAGTGCAATAGGGAGCAGTTGATATTGCTCTATGCACTTCTATATCTGTTTCAGGAAGAATATCATGCCGATAGTGGATCTAGTCGGTATAAAGCCACATTGTTACTCAGGTTAGACTCAGTCAGCTAGCATCTGTCGTCTAGTGAGTGCTATTCTTGCAAAGTCTTTGCCCCCTGTGATCAGTAAGGAGATACCATGATAGTTATTATGGTTGCTGTAATCATTCTCTTGTATATCATGATATCTGCACCATGCATATCCTGTGGGACCATCCCCTCCTCCCAGCACTGGAGTAGAACATATAACTCGTGAAGGAGAGCACAACTCTTCCTGGCCTGGATGATCTCAGGAGGAATATCGTCTTGAACAGGAGCCTTGCCACTAGCCAGAGAGTCAACTGCATTGCTGACTTCATCGAGGGATGGTGGGGTGTCGAGTTCCTTGATGGGAGGGAAGGTAACAACTTGTTCTATGGCAACTTAGCTCATGTTTTCTCTGGAGTAAAGCTTCTGGAAGTGTTTTGCCCAATTCTTCATTTGTTTTCCGCGGTCAATGTCACCAGTTTTGTTTTTTAAAGGGGTAGTGTTGATGATACTAAACTCAAAGGCTTTCTTCATGGCCTCGTACTTGATGTTACTGCAGAGACTTGGACTTCCCGGCAAAGGTTTAGTCAGTAGTCATTTGCTCACTGACAGGCAACATGTTGGACATCATCTCTAGCCTTTCTTAGTTAAGGAAAGATTGCATCTAATAGATCTCTCCTGTACCATTTCAGTGATTCCCTCCACACTACCTCTGGGGCAGTCTTTTAGAGCATTCAGTATGTTAGAAGGGAAACCTTCACTAAGTTCTTGGCCGCGTTGTTGCAGGGATGTCCTTGGGTTTTGGAACAGTGGATCTTTCTGGGTTGGAGATGCAGATTGCTGCTTTAGTGGTCAGTGTCACTCGTCAGCACTATGGTAGTTACAAGCGATGAGTACACATTTCTGTAAGGCTTTGCGGGTGATGACAAGGTCAGATTGGTGCCACTGTCATCTGAAACATTTGTACAATTACGGGAACCCCACACAATCGTTTTGGCTGTTCGCGGGACGAGAGAGGAGGGAGAGAGGAGGGAGAGGAGGGAGAGAGGGAGGGAGAGAGGATAGAGAGAGAGGGAGAGAGAGAGAGAGAGAGAGAGAGAGAGAGAGAGAGAGAGAGAGAGAGAGAGAGAGAGAGAGAGAGAGAGAGAGAGAGAGAGAGAGAGAGAGAGAGAGAGAGAGAGAGAGAGAGGTAGGTTATCGATCGTAGAAAAGGCTGAAGGTGACCGTTTGTTTTATTTCTAGCTAATGATATCTAAATATGAATATTTTGAAATTTGAATGATTACTTACTTGCATATGAAAAACCGAATTTGTTGTTAAGAGACGTTTTATCTTTAACATTTCTTTCCATACAGACTTTCAGATTCGTTTGTTGTATCCTTGCTCCAGGAGCCTACAGCGTTAGTTCTCCATGGTTCAGTGTTCTTTTTCTGCAATTTCTATAGATGTACGACACTTTTACAAGTGCAGGCCAGCATCCCCAGGGCCTTACCCTTTATTTCCACACCTCATATATTTTCCTTTGCTTAAATCCTTTTCTCGAAAGGAGAAAATAGTTTGCGGCTGATATATATGGTAAAAAATTCTTGGTTTGGGATTTTGGGATTATCAGCATTGTTTCGATCTATCCGCGTTGGCTTAACTCTAACACTTAGGATGTTTTTTGTATTAGTAGATATGAATTTAGGAATGATATAAAAAGAACATGTAATACAAGGAAGACTCAAATTTATAAAATCGGCATTATCAGTCATTTACCAGTTATAAATATATATATATACAATAGATCCAAAATGACTAAACATTCGGATACATTTGTGACATTAAATGGCGTGATGTTTTTACTTCGACTGGGTCAAACACGTAGGCTGTTCTGTTTACACAACACAATGAAGCCAGTGTGGTATCTACGCTTATGATAATTACTATAATTCCCATTTGGTGAAAACGCCCTTGCCATGCTAAATGGAAGGCAGCAAGAGGACCTTTTCAATTCATGTATACGGACATGCCTATTCACAGAAATAAATGCACATCTGTCTGTCTATCTGATATGTATTTATCTGAATTTATCTGTCTATATGTCCGGTAAATATGCGCCTAGACTGATGAATAAATAGGGTCTGGCCTCGCACAATCTTAATAAACTGGCCGATTGTGATTAGTACAGTTCTCGAGTCGAAGCTTGGTCTCCCGTGTCCGATGAAGGTGAGGCTTAAACTGTAGAGAATGGGAATTATTTGTCAGCCAGTGTTTTGTGATCTGAATCTCTTGACTTCACTTTTACGGTGCAGTGGATATTTATTGTCTTTAGATATTGTCTGATCTGCATCATGCAACAAAAGGGATAAGGCTCATTATGCCATAGGAGTCCGCTTTCTATAGTTGATTTTGGTTTTTATTCGTGGTTAATTTAATTAATTTCCCTTTATTTGTGACGGAAGACAATCGCAAGAAAGGTAAAAATAAAAAAAGGCCATGTAATGACCTTTACGATTGATAACAAAGAAAATAATACATCACACGAAAACTTTCTTAAAAACATAACCCCAAAGAGGGTAATGTTTACCCCCCCCCCCCCACCAAAGAAAAAAAAAAAAAAAACTGGAAAAGATGTATGCATGAACTATGAAGTTTAGGAGCAATTGCTCTTCAGGTTATAATTTCTAGTCCTTATCTTCGCTTCGTACAAAATCAAATTCTTCCATTTTTATTAATAT
>NW_020872424.1:558606-563606 GCF_003789085.1 Penaeus vannamei
CTTACCAAACCGATTGCGTATTCCGTTAATCTAGTCGACGACGGAGCTGATATCGAAATCATAGGCAAACATATTAGCATTTTCCGGCTGTCTTCCTTGGAACCAGCTTTGCCAGGCTGTGCGAGTTATAATTTGCCTTTATAATTGGCTATGAACCCATTGGATCGAGGCCGCAGCGAGGGAGGTAAGCTACCGCGCTGGAATTCAGAACCCAGCCTGTCTGATGTGCATAATATCGACTTAATATGCTTTTGCATTACATGACGGTACGGCAAACGTGTCCTCTCTAATTAAATGATATTCAGACACCGGTAACAATGATACTGAGGCGCTTACATTGCTCTGCGTCAACACCCCTTGTTGTGATTAATCCATATCGCGCAATGCACTGCCTGTTACAGTTGGCCATTGGAAAATATGTTTTAGCGCTAATACATTGCGCAGAGGTCTGTGAATAAACGGTATGAGAGGATTTGAATACAGATTTGAAATATCATGTTAATAAACAAGATGAGTTTATAGATATTTGCACATAAAAATCGAGTGTTGTTTATTTTTACAGTCCACGCAAACGGCCGTTTCCATCTGCTGGCTGGCCGCACTGCGCGTTCGAGTGTGACGAAATAGCGACCATTCCAAAACTTCGAAGCAAAACGCTCTTCAGAATTCACACTTCCTAAGCAGCGTTGTCTCCGGGGAATAAGTTCCGAATGAAATATTCAGATATGCTCAAGGAATAGACTTCTTTAGATATGCTCTCTAAAGGGACGGTATTGTTTCTGCGGTCTATGTTGTTTCTCATGTTGAAGCCATCCCCATGTATTTTGCATAACGTGCGGTACTTGTAATATGTTACCATCAAAAAGCATATGTAAGAGAGAGAGAGAGAGAGAGAGAGAGATAATATATTTATTGGAATTCAGCTTTATGAAACTCCTTTATATCAATACATACTACAAACATACATGTACACCTGTGCATACATATATCCATGTATATTTGCACGCATTATCTAGTTGCATAGCTATATATAAAAAAAAATAAAATAAATCAATGTGAACATTAACATTAATCATGCTAACAATGTGCATATATATATATATATATAAATATATATATATAATATAAATCAATGTGAACATTAACATTAATCATGCTAACAATATGTTAAAGCAAATATGAATGCGTATATATTTAGTTCGTATTAATCTGTGCAAATGTGGTGTGCACGTTTATGTGTGCATTTGCATATCTTTTTATTTGCTTGTATCTATATGTATATATGTGCGTGTGCTTGAACTCAATTTCTTGATTGACTTCGAATGAAATGTGCAGCGAATTTGTTTAAGTGTCCGGACGCAGTAAAACGGCATCAGGTAAAGACAGTGTGTTTCAGACTACAGATATCATTACTTAAATGCATCTAATCTACGAAATGATTCACCAGGAAGGAATGCAATTTTTGTGTTCAAATACAGCATGTGGAGCTTTGTTCATCTTGACAAAAGTGAGGATACAAAGACGGATAATGGGAGCAATAATGGTGATGTTGACAACAATAGGAATGGGGTGATGATGGTGATGGTGATGATGATAATGGTGATGATGATGATGATGATGATAATAATATTGATAATATCAAGTGTTAATAGCAATAATGACGACAATAATGACAATGATGACGATGGTAATGATGATTATAATGTAATAATAATGAATATGATAAGCAACTGGTAATGTTAGTGATAACAGTAATAATGACAATACTAACGATGATAATAGAAAGTAATGATATTGATAATAGTAATAATAACATAATATTGATCTGAACAATAGTTCTCTTTGTTTTTCGTTCGCCCATCCGTTCGTATATTACGCTTGAACTTAATAATATCAAGAATAATGGTAACGATAATAGTAATGAAAATAATAATGATAAAAATGATAATAATCACAATTATATTGATGATGATGAAAACAAAGAAGATAATGACAATAATAGTAATGATACCACCACTACCAATGACAATAATAACAGTAATAATGATGATTGATGATGATGATATCAATAATAATTATTGTAATAATGATAACATATGATAAAAATGATAGCAATAATGTTGGTGGTGATGATAATAATGATTATGAGGAATAATGATAATAATAACATTAATGGTAATAATACTGATGCTGCTGCTATTGTTTATGATGTTTGTAATATTGATAATGTTATGAAAATAACAATAATAATGTTGATAATAGTAATCATAATGTTCATGATAATAACAATAATCATAATCTTAATAATAATGCTAATAATAAGATGATGATGATTATGATGATAATAATGATCTTATTATTATCATTATTATTATTAATATTATTATCATTATTATTATTATTATTATTATCATTATTATTATTATTATTATTAATATTATTATTATCATTATTATTATTAATATTATTATTATCATTATTATTATTAATATTATTATTATTAATGATAATAATAATGATAATAATAACAATGATAACATTAATATTATTAATAATAATTATATTGATAAAAGCAATCATCATTGCAATATTAAATAGTAAAAAATAGTATTACTAATAATGGTCATAATAATATAGTCGTAACAACGATAGTAATAATAATGATATTAATAATGATAACAATAATAGTAACGATATTAACAATCATGATAATATCGATGATGATGATGATAGTGATGATGATAATAGTACACAATAATAATAATAATAATGAAAATAACAACAGTAATGATAATAACAATAACGATAATAAAAATTATAACAATATATATACAAAAGTGACCATGACGTTAATAATAACAATAATGATGATTAAAAATAATAACAATGAAAATAACAATTACAGTATCAATGATAATGATAATGACAAAAAATGAATGAAAATGACAATGATTATAGTGAAAATAACTGCAGTAGTAGTAATAATAAGGATGAAAATGTTATCAGTAATAATAATGATGCGATGATAATGATAATATCATTGATGATGATGTTGATAAAAATACAATGATAATAGCAATAACACTTGTTAAATAAATGATAGTAATAATCACAATGACAATAACAATCGCAGTAGGAATACTGGTAACAGCATTCAAGATAATAAAGATGATAACAACCATGTTAATGACAATGAAAATATTTCAACTGACGAAAATAACGACATTAGGATAATCATAGTAATGATCACAGAATTTGCGGTATGATATGAGTTAATACAGAATGCTAATAAAGATATAGATAGCAACCTCAGAATGAACTTTGTGATTACATATATGAACATTGGGCCACAATATGGTAAGGAAATGCTGCCAGAAACATTATGCAAACCGTATGAATAGCTATGTGCATGGTTTGATTTCCATTCTTTAACATATGATAAATTATTGCAGCTTATCAACAGCTAACCAATCTTTCCAATTAATCCTACCAGTATGTCTCGGGTGGCATATTCTGGTGAGCCTGGCACAGTGCAGCTTTGCATGGATGAGAAGGCCTTGTGAACCCAAAGAAATGCAAGTGGACGGAATCTAGAGTCGCCAGCAAAGGAGAAGCTCTGGGATGGAACAATAGGATTTGTCACTTAGCCGCACTGCGTGGTCTGTAGGATTCTAGCGGGGAGAAGAGAGGATCCGAGTTCTTCCTATAGTCAGGGAACTTCTTAAGTATAAAGGGGCGGTCACACGTGGCGTTTTTTTCCACGATAAGTCCGAGGCAACTTCAACTTTTCCACTTCCCTTATCTACCGAGGTCGCATAATCTACTACTTGGTCACAAGTAGAGCGTTTGGAAATCGGCGAAGCAGGCATGTCAGGTGTGTTTGTAGTCTTAAAAAGAATACTCAACCACAAAAATAACAATAAGCATACATACTACAATTAATATGATTTTAAACAAGTATTGCAATTATATCTTACAACTGTTTGCTACTTCTTTACACGGAAATCCATTTGGAAATATCCATGGTGTCATCATTGTTTATATTCACATGTCTAATTCCTCAAAGGAGCTCGCTTATATTCATCCTCCAAACGAAGTTCTTGGGGTAGATTATAATACACACTTCTACTGTTTCTTCTCTGCAGCTACGAACGAACCCGCATACCTCATTTTAGCAATTACTGACACCCCATTACTGCAGCATATGACAAATAACCTGCGAGGAGGGCCACGCAGACAACTTTGGACGCTAAAATCAAGCGCATAGCCGATGGTTCGGTTCGCTTCGTGTGACTAGCTCGTTGGGAAATTGCCCGTAGGATAACGTCGAAAGGCAGATCATATCACAAACTCGTTGCTGAAAAAAAACACTCGTGTGACCATGCCTAAAGTTCAGTATCCTGTGTATTTGACTCTCTCTCTACACACACACACACACACACACACACACACACACACACACACACACACACACACACACACACACACACACACACACACACACTACATCTCACGCAAGATCTTAGTCAATGTCGGAATATCAAATGGCATCTATAGCAGCGTGTCTCAGTCGCTCTCAAGAAATTGAAATCGTTTAAGAAGGTCCAGTGTCTACACGAATAAGGTGTGGTGATGTTGAGTGTTGGTCTGCATGTCAATCAACTGCTGGATTTGTCAGCATAAAAGGCCGATCTCCTCAATAAATCTGGATGCGAGATTAAAATAAAAAAATTCCCGTGAGATAAGGAATTCAGCTTGTAGGCTAAAAATCAAGAATATGCTGTCTTAGCGGGAAGGAATAAGGATTTATGAATGAACAAGATTTTTATCTTTTGTCGTGTTACGAACGAATCCACCAAATCTACAAATATTGGCCTAAATAGCTGGGAGGGAATAAAAAATATCCAGGGAATTATTGAATTGAGCAAAATGTCAAGGCAAGTACTTAGTAACAAAGCTGATATAATGCACATTCACAATACTAGTTCGAGCTTCGTTTA
>NW_020872424.1:571106-583606 GCF_003789085.1 Penaeus vannamei
ATAAACTCCAGAGTGCATGAGCAAGAATAAGCTTGAAAAATTTCCTTTGGCAACAAATGGCGATGTATAAAAATTTTGTCTGGTCCGTTTCTTTGTTTAGCAATGATGAAAAATGTATAAATGAAAAGCTGTTTGGACTGTCTCTTTGGTTTGATGTAAACAATAATATTTTAATATAACAGTGTATTGGTTCCTATCTATATAGTAAATATATATCCAAAATATATATATTTTTCTACATGTGCTTAAATAGTGTTTTAACTGTGACGATTATCTAGTTCTGTTTAACCGTTATGTGATCGGACGAAGGAACCCAAAATTATGTTTAACGCTCGCTGATTGCTTGAATTGCATTACTAGAGCCCTCTGTTGGCTACCATTAGAATGAGTTGATTTACAATTGTAACTCAGCATATCCAATTTACCATTTCTTCTTGAATCCCGCTTTGCCATCACTGGTAAACGCTGATAAATGCATTACAATCGTATGTTAGTGAATCCGGCCTATGGATTGTGCAGGATAATCGGTCCTGTACCAGTCTCACGGTGCAACCGTTGGTTTGACATGTGGTCCCGCCAACAGTACCCCATGATCCGGCAGAAGGACCTATTACAAAAGGCATCAAGACGTGACTCCAAGGCGCAGGATAATCCAGGGGCCGGATTCACTAACATACGATCGTAACGCATTTACCGGCGTTCATTTACCACTGCATTTACCAGTGATGGCAAATTGGAATTCACGAAGAAAATGTAAGTTGGATATGCTGAGTTACAATCGTAAATCGACTCATTCTAATGGTAGCCAACAGAGGGCTCTAGTAAAGCAATTCCACCAATCAGCGAGCGCCATACATAATCTTTTAGGTTGCTTCGGCCAATCACGTAACATGCAAACAGAACTAGACACAGAGAGATTTTAAAAAAATCACAGCTAAAACACTATTTAAGCACATGTAGAAAAAATTAATATATTTATTTGATCATATCCATCATGTGGGATATATATTTACTGTATAGATAGGAACCAATACAAACACTTTTATTAATATATTAATAATAAATATTATTATAATGTTATTATTAATGTTAGTCCACACAGTTCTTATTTATTTATTTATTTTTCATCATTACTAAATAAAGAACCGGACTAATTTTTTAGTAATCGCTATCTGTCGTCAAAGAAAATATTTCAAACTTATTCTTGCCCATGCACTTGGAGTAGACTGTCAAAATGCCGACAGACACAGAAATTGCTATACTCGTTTAACGTTGGTCTTGCCAGGTTATATATCATCAAGGTAGTTTTTTTTCTATATCATTTGTAATAATTATGTCAGAGAAGAATTCTTTAAGAGTTCACAAATCTATCGACTCCATGCATTCTAGTATAATATAGGCCTATAATTTTTCGGGAATTTGTGTGAATTTTATTCTTGCTAGTTTGATGTGAAATTTACATTTCTTCACTATGTCCGAATTGCGATATGTGTTTGCCATCATATTGGTTACTTCAGGTGTAAAGGCAAACCTAAAACTTTGCTTATATATATATTTTTTGACGAGATAATACGTGATGACATCGTCTTCCAAGACTTTACCACTGCTTTGACCACTGGTAAAATTTACCATGGTAACTCTGATGGCAAGTTGTTAGTGAATACCACCGCTGGGCCGGATTCACTAACATACGATCGTAACGCATTTACCGGCGGTCATTTACCATTGCGTTTACCAGTCATGGCAAAGTGGTATTCACGAAGAAATGGTAATCTGGATATGCTGTTACAATCGTAAATCGACTCATTCTAATGGTAGCCAACAGAGGGCTCTAGTAAAGCAATTCCACCAATCAGCGAGCGCCTTATATAATCTTTTAGGTTCCTTCGGCCAATCACGTAACATGTAAACAAAGCTACATACAGTGAGATATTTAAAAAAAAAAATCTTCACAGCTAAAACACTATTTAAGCACATGTCGAAAAAATTAATATATTTATTTGATCATATCCATCATGTGGGATATATATTTACTGTATAGATACAAACACTTTTATTAATATATTATTAATAAATATTATTATTAATATATCATTATTAAAATTTAGTTAAAACAATTTATTTATTTACTTATTATTCATCATTGTTAAACAAAGAACCGGGCTCAAATTTTTAGTATTCGCTATCTGTCGTCAAAGGAAATATTTCAAGCTTATTTTTGCCCATGCACTTGGAGTTTATTATCAAAATGGCGACAGACATATAAATTGCTACACTCGTTTAGCGTTGTTATTGCCAGTTTATATATCAGCAAGGCAGTTTTTTTTCGAAATAATTTGTAAAAATTATGTCAGAGAAAAATTCTTTGAGTTCACTTATCTATCGATTCCATGCATTCTAGTATAATATAGGCCTATAATTTTGCGAGTAATTGTGTGGATTTCATTCTTGCTAGTTTCATGTGAAATTTAGATTTCTTTACTATGTCCGAGTTGGGATATGTGTTTGCCATCATATTAGATACATCAGGTGTAAAACCAAACCTAAATCATTGATTAGATATAGATTTTTTGATAAGATAACACGTGATGACATCGTCTTCCAAGAAGTTACCAGTGCTCCGACCACAGGTAAAATTTACCATGGTAACTCGATGGCAAGTTGTTAGTGAATACCACCGCGGTCTGGTTACCATGGTAACTATGGTTACCAGTGATTTTACCTTCGTAAGTGCGTTAGTGAATCCGGGCCCTGGTCTGACAGCCCAGTGTTATGAACTACACTACCAAGGTATGTAAAGCTCTCTGTGACTTCAATGTCCACGCCGCAAGCACATACCAACTGAACAGGTTCTAGGTAGTCCCCAAAGTACTGGATCTTGGTCTTGGTCGAGGAGACCTGTAGATCCAAGGGCTTTGCTTCATTACTAAATGCATCAAGAGCCACAACTAAGGATTCTGAAGCCTTAGATAGACTAGCAACATCATCAGCAAAGTACACGTGGTGACCTCGTGTACTGTCTACAAGCCCGGGACACCAATGCTGGGTGCTTCATATTTCGAGGATATCTTCTCAGTTACAACTTTAAAAAGATTCTGATGGTTAGATAATATCTTTATGATTATGTAGAAACTATCACATGCAATGCTATGGTAAATGAATCTACGGTTTTATGGAGGCAAATAGAGATCTTGACAGCCCATTATTGCGTCGGGAAGTGATGGGTCAGACACAAACACTGATGATGATTGTTTGATTATGGTGATAAGGCCTATAAGAGCTTGGCATACTGACCTGTGGTTACTAGATTCACCCACAACACTGTATTCTACCAGTTTACGAGCCCCCCCCCCAAAAAAAAAAAAAAAACAGTAACATTGTTTTGACGTGTCTGTTAGTGATTATAGTGGTACCTACTCAACATAACATCTCTTTCAGTTGCTCACTTGTCCTGGCACCATAATAAATCACTCGGCACCATCGAGTGAATTATTATTACATAACATCATAGAGGAAGTATTAAATTATATTGCAATGAAAATATATTGACAAACTGTAGTTTCTATGAAACGAGCAAGGTAATTGATTATCATTTTTGTTATATATTCCATTTGATTCACATCTGCATTTTACAGTATACTGTAGACTTACTCTGGAATAAGCAAGGTTGCCAGTGATTATGCTTTCCTTGCATTTACAGTAGATAAGATATACTGCATATATACAAAATAATTACACAATTTCCACAGTATAACTTATTTCTGGATTTTACAGTTAGCGACAATATCTCTGAAGAGATTCTCGTGGTGCTCGATGACGCAGACGTAATCCCTGTGGAAGATGCGGTGGCTGAGGATGAGGAGGAAGAGATTCTCGTGTGCTCGACGTATCCCTGACGTGATGCCCTTCAAGCCTCTGCCTCGACTCATGAGGAATTTAAATCATCTCTGTTTTTTCATGATGGAAAATAAGTTTCTATAGATTTCCTTTGTTACCAAAATGTACATTCTTTTTGGAAGGTTTAAAGGAAAATGTTTGTTGCTTTCAGCAGTTAGTGTGGAATGCAAAATAAAAGTAGTAAAGGAACATATACCTCTGAATTTTGAATGAGTTATTCCTTCAAATATTATAAGTTATAATTCAAATAAGCAAATAACAAATTACTTGAAAGACAAAAGAAAGGTACAGGAGAAGCTTGGTCTTAATCAATGTAAGTACGAGCATGCCTTTAGATTAATGAACCGGTATACCTAATTGGTCACATTCACAGAAATTCACAAAATTGGGAGCTAGCATGATATTATCCAATATTTCTACCATAAAATTGCGTACATATGTTTTTTTTCCATACGTTTGAAAATAATTCGGGCGATATAGGGTTAAATATTGGCAGTTAATGTTCTAATAGATGATATAATTGATAAATTATTTGAGGAGCAGATTAAACGCAGTAAAGCATGATAGCAAAGCAGAGTAAAGATGATAAAGTTGCAAAAGGTTATGTTTTAACAAGGCTAAATAAGTAAATTACTTGTAAGGTTACGCTTCACTTCGCAGTTGAAAACCTTCATACATCGATATGAAGCCACAGAATGATGACATGAATAGTAAAAGAAATCTAATTGAAGTAACAAAAATGATTGGAATACATGAGTACATTATATTCCATCAACATTAAATCAAATTTATTAGATGACCTACAAGGTGGATCGCAACGACAACAACAACACATCACCACACGCAATATTATATATATATATATATCACACACGTTTCTACATGTGTGTCTGATCCTGTGTGATGTGTGTGTGTGTGTGTGTGTGTGTGTGTGTGTGTGTGTGTGTGTGTGTGGTGTGTGTGTATGTGTGTGTGTGTGTCTCTATATCTATCAATTTATCTATCTATATATACGTACGTATATATATATATATATATATCCTATATTTCATAATATACGCTATATATATATATTATGTATATGTTATACTATATACGTATATATATATAAATATATTATTATATATATATATATATATATAGTCTATCTAATATAGTATACACACACACACACACACACACATATATATATATATTATATTACTTAATATATGGACTGTAAAAGTATTATTCATTTAATTACTGCTATATTATCATGCCTGCAATGTTATCTCACTCTTCCTCATTCATTATACTCTCTGGCTCCTATATTCAACTTATATACCTAATTTAACTCTCCTCTTACATACCTTATCGTTCCATAATGTCCTTTGATCGCGTATATACCGAATTACTATACCTTAATTTTACCCTCTTATACCTTTCTTATCTTCTTCCGGTTCATGACGCCGTAGTTGGAGTGTTCTCCTGATTCCCTGCTTATTATATATTTCATTTTTATTAATACTTCTAATGATCATATATATGTATATACTATATATATACTATATCTATATTATATATATATCTAGTTAGTACTTATATATCATATATAATATGTATATATATAAATATATATATATATATATATATAATATATATAATACGATATATATATAGCTATAGTTCCCTCATATTTATCTCTCTCTTAATATATAAGTATATATCTTCTCGCTTGTGCTGTCGTGTTCTAGTTGGTGATTTGTAGAGTGTGATTTGATGTGTAGTGTGTGTGTAAAGTACACAACAATGTGGATGTGTGTTTAGTGTATGATAGATACACAAGTTGATTGTGTGTGTGTATGTTGTAAATAATTTAGAAAAATCAAGTACATCCCTATACCGCATTTAATTTTTATTAATTATTTAAATAGCTCTGGTGTAGAAGAATAATAATCAACTATGATAAACAAGTATCAATTAAAATATGATTTTTCAAAGAGTATGATTAATCTTGTTCATGTATTAAATATACATATCACATATAATATATATATTTATATTAGACACACTTAAACTATATACTTAATATAATTAATCTTTACTCATGTTCAGATGTGTGATAATATTATCTAATATACTCTATATAGTGACAATCTCATATTAGTTACATAGAGTAATTTAATACCATGAATAAACATATTGTCACACATACAACCTTATGTGTAGTATATATTATATAACCATATAATCATAATATAATTATATATATATATATTATAATATTATTTAATTAATATATATATAGCTTAAGTATTATATAATTAATATATATACATATTTAATATAATATATAATATCATATATAATAATATTTATAATATATGTTAATATGTAACAATACTTATGATATTATAATTATATATAATATATATAAATTATTCATTTTATTTATATTAATACGGTTATATAGGTTTGTATGTACATGACCACTATCAATAATTAATATATATATATATATATATATATTATATATATTTATATTAATTAATTATATATATATTAAGTATATTTATTTATAATATATATATATATAATATATATATATATATATGTATATTAATATATATATATATATATATATATATAATTATATATATATTATATATATATTAATATAATAATATATATTATTATTAACATATATGTTTATTAATTATTAATATATATATATATATATAATCTATATTATATAATAATATATTAAATAGTAATATATGTATATATATAATATTAGTATTAGTATATATATATTATTACTTATTTACCTATATTACTCATTGTTTGGCTTAGTTATTATTTTATTCATTTTCATTTTTGTGTTCACCGTGGATGGTGTAGTTTGTGCACTTAGTGGTTCATGTATACAGGTTGATTAGATTACGTATAGGGATTATATTGTAAATATTATATATAAGACAGATTTAGGGATATGAATAGTATATATGGAATAATAGGAGTAAGGAAGAGGAGGAAGGAGAGAGATAAGTAAGAGGATAGAGACCATGAGAGTAGATAAATTAGTAAACATAATAAAAGATATATAAATAAATGTTAGTAAGAGTTAAATTATTATAAAGCGTAATATATATATGAGATTGATTTTGAATGGTGTATATATTGAATAGTATATATAATATATATATATAATTATATATATATTAATATATTAGTATAAAATTAATATATAATATATATTATATATATATTATATATTTAATTTTCCTATATTCATGTCACTAATTTCAATTTGTTGTGTAGTTTGGTATATATATATAAATATATATATATATATATATATATATATATATATTATATATATAATATATATATTTATATATATATATATATTAATTATAACACACATACTATAAATTATTATATATAATTATATATATAATAATTTATGTATATAATATGTTATATATACATACACATCATTTAATATTAAAGCATTAAATAGGGTAATAATAAATAGTTAGTTATAGGATTTATATTCGAATGAATATATTTTATATATATATAGAAACATGAAATATACCGATATTGTATATCTATATCATTCACACTAGTAAAGATGAGCTAACTGGGATCTTCCAGGCACAGGAGGCATGTCCTCAACCAAAACCTTCCCAAGAGTCAGTGAAACCGGCGTAGCGGAATGTATAAATGCACAGACAACTAGCATTAAAAGACGGAGGAAAAAATCTCTTATGATTGCCAAGATGCTCCTGCAGTTCCTCTTCATCAAGAGGGTAAACACACATGCGGACTCTTGGCACACATAATTAAAAAAATTCTTGCGGCCATGTCACTGTCGCAACGTCATCACACACATTTGTTTGAGTTTGCAAGGATACCAGCAGGATGGAATGATAATGATAACATGAAAATGAAAATATCAATTGCTCTAACGCATTTTGAGAACGCGCACGCGCCCACCGATTCGCTTTGGGGTCAGTAGACACGCCACGACACCACAACACATATATGATAATTACGCACACACACACCACATATACACAGAGATGACACACACACGCACACATACACACACATCATTTTATGACATACGGTACTCATCCTACTCTCTCTCTCTTCCTCTCTCTCTCTCTCTCTCTCTCTCTCTCTCTCTCTTACTGACGCTGATTCCGTGCCGGATGTAGCTTCGTCAGTTGCATCTCCCCGACCCCGAACTGCATGTTATGTTATAAATCTAGACACGGAATACTGAATTTGCCAGACTGTGCAGGTTGATTAATGATCTGAAAGGAGGAAGCAAAAAATAGCGTTCCTGGGATATATTTGTCTGCATCCAACCAATTTTCATTTTTCTGATAATGTTTGGAAGATCCTGTTGTTTGATTCGAGTTCCATTGAACCAGAATCAGAAGTAATTTGATGCCCTCACGCTGTGACTTCGTTGTGTGTGGATGTTTTTGTTTTCGTTTCATACATAGCTTGCATTGTCTTTCGGTCGATCTTCGTATGAATGTACGCATTGGAATACACACAGACATACGGGCACACATAGATACTGGCAGAAAGACTCTCTCTCTCTCTGTGTCTTTCTTTCACTCTCTCCCTATCTGTTTGTCTGTCTATCTCACTTCCTCTCCCACACTTTGTGTACATTCTAATGGCGTCTCCCATTTCGTAAAAAAAAGAAAGAAAAAAGGTAACAAGACTATGAGGCAGGCATCATACAAAGCCATAAAACTCGTCAGCACTACTTTTCCCAGCATGCATGAGGGAGTGTGGGAAGATGCAGGATCCGATGTAGGAGTGGAATACACAATAGGATAACGTTTCTCACACAGCCGGTGTTGTGAAACGTTTTCCTTAGGATAAAAGCTATTGTGTACCTATAAGATACAAAGGCTTTTATTAGCATTTTGTTTTATTCATCTCATGGATGTGAATATTCATGTGAGTATATGTAGTAGAAATGAAATTTAAGTCGTTTTTTAATTTTCTTTTTGTTAATCTATTGTCCATAAATTGTGTTTAAACATAATAATGTGCGAAATAATGTGGGATCCTGATTATAAAACTTTTAAACTATTGCATTTAGTTATGAAATATATTTAATTCCTTTCGGTCAAAAAAAAAAAAAAAAAAAAAAAAAAAAAAATATTCTTGATAATTTTGACACATATATCTGAAATGCTGACACTGTCGAATGAAGGAAGGACAAAACTCCGATTGAAAAAATAAAACAAAACACAAAAAACAAAATACAAAGACCTTCATCAAAATGAAACAAAAACAAAGATAAAACAAGCTCCTACAGACGACGTGTGAAGACGTCTTGATTTTATTTCCTTTTCCTTGGAGCAATGTGTTTCATTAGTTAACTCTTTCACGTGGTAATGCGTCTAACTTTAGCCTATGCATAGCAAGCAGGGAGCCATTCCTTGAGCCTGATCTTTGGCTTTTTTATTGTGAAATCATCTAATATTCACTTTATTATATCATGGAATTGTGTTTTATGTATATGTTTTGCTGTATTATCTTTTTTCCGATATCAAAGATTTTATGTTTATCTTCTAGAAAAAAAACGTTCACCTATTTTGGATGCAGCGTACTGTATAAAAAAAATGCCAGCGATACTTTGGAATAATATGTTTGGGAAGTCGCTCTTCATAAAAAAAAAACAACAAAAAAACAAAAAACAAATATAATAGATGACGCGATTGAAAAGTACATGAATCAACATGGAAAGGTGAAGTTAGTAGAAAAAATAGAAAAATATATGAATTTAAACACGAGATGAGTGACTGATGGTTTCCTACCCTATGTTTACCACGTGTAAGGGCTGATTCATAGAAATTCGTCAGAAATTCAGAATGTTTATTTTGTGCATACTCTGGTTTTCTGTCGTTGAATCTACACTGTAGAATTGTCCGTGATGCCTAAGCCACAGAAGCCAGTAGCTGACATTCAAGCGTTAAGTATACTCTACGGGGGATTTCACACGTTTCAGCTAATTTTTTGAGAGATCCCATTGTAAAAGTTGCCTCTTGACATTCTTAATACAAACTCGTATGTAGTAATTTTATAGGTATGTGTGATTCTAAGTAAATTTGGTTACCCGAATGTGCATGGAAAAATGGCTGTAGTTATAACATTCTCAATATCATCACTTTGTAAAAGATTTGTTAAAGTGTAAATTGTCCACTAGGTCGTTTGGGCCAATGTAATTAGCCTATATTCTTTGCGCTTCCACTTTAAGTAAAATGTATGCAGCACTTGAACCTGTCGAAAATTAATTTAAATGATAATTGAAATTAAGTAATTATTATGTTACATTAAGAAAGTGGGTGCATACATAAACACAAACCAATACATTTCGCATTTTATATTTAATTTCAGCTCAAAACTGACTGATAATAACCACTGATATAGGGCAACCGTTACAAAAATGCAAATACGCTATAAATACATAAGGCGACAGCGTGTTGTCCTGGTGAGCCTCAGCCAGGCCTATTCTCTCTGTCTTAGGTGTTTCTCCCATGTCTCTCATACCGTGGGCTTGATTACCATTTTCTTTGGGTATAAGGCAACACAGAAAATGTTCATGTTTAGGGGATACTTTTCTAGGGCAGTAAATCTTTCCCATTTTCGTGTTTTCAAATATAAATGATAAAACTGAACCATCATAAACAGATGAATATTAGATTACAGTAGGATCAGATTCTGATGGTTGTAGGATTCCCTGCGTTACTTTTTTGTTCGCTGCACTGCATAAAGCAATATGCAATAGATACATAACTAAGCCAATAAAATAACAACGTTCAACAACTTTATAGAAAATGTACTAGATGTATAACTTAAGGAAATGCGACAATGAACCTGTGAACTTCATTTATCTAAAACGTATCCTACCATTCATAACGAGTGTGTTGGAAGGCTCAAGGTGTAAAGTCACTCTATTGGCTCTGCCTTTGGTGACTTGAAGACCAGCTGAAGTGACATCAGATAAAATTACCACCGTGATGACCTTCGGTTTGCCACATCACACATCAGTTCATACCAGGATGGTTTCAACAATTTTTTTATGTTTTATTTATTTATTTGATATTGGTAGTGACGTCATCATGCGTCGATCGTCTTTTGTTTCCGTCAAAGACCATATACGATAGGAAAACAGGGCAAGTCTATGAACCCCAACGGTTTGCTGATAGTGTGATATCTGAAAAACAGATGGCGTTGTGTACGCAAGGTATCGCTTGTTTGTTTACTATAGTGAAACGTCACTTACTCAAAATGGTAGGAAAAGGATTGTTTCTTTTTTTGCTTTGTTTTGTTTTTGCATGTTTTATTTTGTTTTAATTGTAAGCCGTCTTTCATTAATACTTTTATGGATGATGACTTGAAATCAAATAAAGAAATGTTTTACATGAATAAATTTTAATATCCTTAATGTTATGACATAACAGAAGTGAATGAAAAACTTGAAGAATTAATGCCGAATGATTGTAATGCTTGAATTTAAGTTCGTATTCATTGTATTAACATCAAAAATATTTTCTGCAATAAAATTGTATAGTATTTAAATGATGGAATAATTTTTGTGTAATATGCATACACATTTTTAAATAAATTTTTATGTTTCCCCCCCCACAAAAAAGTGCAAAACCCTATTTCAATATGTAAAATAGAAAAAAAATATAATAATAATATATTAATCATATAATATTATATATATATAATATATATATATATATATATATATATATATATATGAAGTAATTCTTTGATGAATATGTTTTAAGTCTCTTCTTTAAAAAATACATTGCAAAACTTTAACTGAAACTAAACCTGTCAAACGAAAACGTAAAAAAATCTAGCTAAATTTATAGCCCCCCCCCTATAAATGTTCTCCTTTCTTAGTTACATATCTGAAGAATAGATGGCGCTGCATGATGTTTTGGGACACATTTTTTTTTCTATTTTAACGGCGTGATACTTACTTTCCTTTCTTTCATTTATTGTCTTTGGTTTCCGATTAGCAGACGAATTTCCGTAGAATTCCACCCCCGTCCTCAAACCTCTGCTAGCGAAAGATGTTACGAAAACAGCTAACATTATTCCTGCGCAGACGGATGTGTCTTTTTTCTTGGTGTTTAATTGTTTCGAAGAACAATTTGTAGACTAATTTGCAATGCAGAAGCCTGGTTAGATGGCGCAGGTGCTTCGACTGCCAAAAGTTCCCTTGGTTTATGCCGCGCTGTTGCCCTCCAGACTTCTTTTCCCTCTCCTTTTTTTTCCGTATAACAACTTCCATCGTGATTTTTTTTGACATTCGTCTAGCATCATATTCTTTCCATTCCTTTCTTCTTCCTTAACTTAATTTACCCATTTCCATATTTGATTCATTTACGCATTGAAATCCGAAATCTGCATTTTCTGTCTAATCCAAGAGAATCAATCCTCTCTCCCAATCGTCGTCCTTCGTCCCTCTAATGTTATTTTTCATTTTTTTTTTCTAAAACCAGTTCTTTTTTCAAATACATTTATTTTGTGATTGCACACTTTAATGGCATACATACATATACATA
>NW_020872424.1:598606-600602 GCF_003789085.1 Penaeus vannamei
TTGTCTCAACTTTGCCTCAAATAAGACAGGGTGCTGGAGTCTTAAGTCATTGAGAATAGATTTATGCGTGTGTATATGCATTTGTATGTGTGTATATATATGCATAGTGTTATATTGTTGTTTATTATACATAGGTACATAATATATGTATGTATGTATATAATATATATACTATAACAAACAAACAAATACATACATATATACTCATATGCATATACACAGACATACATATGCATATACACACATAAATCTTTATATTCACACACACATATGCTCATATACATACATAAGCCTATAATCCAATGTAAAACTGTCTGAGCCTATTCTCAAATGACTTAAGACTCCTGCAATGATTGATTTACGTGTCTTGTGCCAGCACAAGACTCCTTCGCTGTCTTAAATTTGAGACTCAAAGTTGAGACTTAAGGGATCGATATTTGCCTTTTTATCGATATTTGTGTGTTTTTATTTTTCTTGTGCAATGATTGATTTACGTGTGTTGTGCCAGCACAGTAGAGTATTTCGCCAAAGAAAACACATGTTTGCAAACATTTTTATGTATTAATGAATATGAAATAACTAAATAACCATCGACCAACGATGTAAACAAACGATCAACCTATTTTTTCCTCAGACACTTCTAAGACTGCCGCAAATTTGTCTCAGAATTGTTTTTTTTTGTCTTATATTGCTGTTAACATTGCCAACAACAAACTAATATCAATGTTGTTGATAACATCTTTGATGTTAATTGCATTTGACACGTGGGTCAAGTAAGCATATTAATTGATTCCTTGAAGGCTGAGCCCCTGTGGAGCCATCTATGAGTACACACATTTCACAAAACAAAAAAGGAAGCATTATATATATTCACGGCAGAATGGGTTAATGTGGTGATATTTCAATGTTTCCAGCTTTTTTATTTAGCCATATGACTGTCTGTATCTTTCAGTTCTCCATTAACCCAGAAGCCAGATGTTCGTTCCATTGCTTTAAATTCTTCGTTAATCTGGTAATAATCCATTGCTGCTATTTTTCCATTAACCAAGTAGGGTTAATGGAGAATTCTGAAAATTTTGGGGCTTTTCATCTCTTTCGTTACTGTAACAGGACACTTGTGTTCAGATGACATATGTACCATCAGTGTACTGTACTTTTGACCATTTGAATGTTAGTCAGACACTCAGGTACTTTGCTTTGGATCTGAGAGAAATCCGATAAAACATGAGGCTACTGTAGGTTATTGTACCTTTAATAAAGGTGTTGCTTCACTTTTACCTAAGCATAGGCTAGCTGGCTGTATGAAGCATAAAAGCAATTATTTTCCTGTAAAATGCTCGAAATAACCGATACTCGACAATGTAGTACTTCCCACTGGTACTCATTACTTTGGTACTAGACTGGAAAATACTCGGTATGTTAGTGGAAAAAATCATGGTTTTACCCATCTCTAGACTGCAAAATCATTGTTTGTAGAGAATTTTACAAGGAAATATATCATATGTATAAGTAAATAAATATATATTATAATAATATAATATATATATATATATATATATATATATTATATATATATAATATATATATATATATACAGACTCATATGCATATATATACATATATATCTGTATGTGTGTGTGTGTGTGTTGTAGGTTTGTGTGACAGGGTAGGTACAAATACACTCACACATGTATATTCCCTGTGGATGGGGGGGGGGGGCGTGAAAAGAATTCTTCCGACGTATGCCAGGGCCTGTCGTGTAAGCTGACTCATGGGAGCGCAGCCGTCCGCACCGGGCCAGCGTGATAAGCTACGGCCTTTTCCTCCCGGAAACCATACCTCACGGGGTGGCGCAGATTGGGGAAGGCCGATGTCCAACAGGGATTTTAGAAGGCTGAAAGATACGATACGATGATATATATATATATATATATATATATATATATATATATATATATATATATATATATAATATATGATGCATATGCATATATAA
>NW_020872424.1:625213-640008 GCF_003789085.1 Penaeus vannamei
GGAGGGAGGAGGAAATGCCTTCATAGCGGTGCTTCTTCTGACCGAATTGCTTAACGTTTTGATGTGTGATATTCTATTTTGGGGGTATTTTGGCTTTTTTAGTATTTTTACATATCTGCTCATTTATCATTTCGATTTATATTCTATGTTTTTTTTTATATCCTCGCTTTCATATTGATACTGAGTCATTGTCCTTGATTCACGTATCACAGTGTAGTCATTCATTTGTGTCATTGACAAGAAACTACTTTAAGTTCCTCTATCTCATTTTTTATCAGACTCTCCCTTATCTTATTGTATTTTTCCCCCTTGGCGTGCGAAAACAGGAAGAACCATATTTTGTTTCGCATTTCTTGCCCGCTCCCAACTCGAGAACGGCACGAAGGTTGCCACATGTCTATCCTATAAACGTCTTCCCATTTTCTTTGGATACAAAAGCGACATCTATTGGCGGCGCCGCGAACTAAAATTCTCCCAAGTCCTGACAACTCTCGATGATCGTTCAATGGACAGGACATTTTCCGGGATGAATAAGTATCGAGACGAATTTGTATGGAAGGAAAATGATAAACTAGAAGCGTTGATTTGGCCGGAATGAGTTTAAAATGGTTACTAATAATTAGGGCATGAAGGTCGAGCAAGCCTTGTTGGTATAGCTGCTCCGTGTGTCTTGCCTTACTAAGAAAGCCACGCGGCTATTTTTAGCATGATGTTTGTGATATCATTGGGTGGGAGGCGTTTTGTTTGGCCGAATGCGGTAAAGTTTGTCTTTATTTTGTTTATTTCTTTTGTTTTCGTTTTGGTTTGGTTTAGTGTCTGTAGCTTTCCAAGTTGCTTTCTTTCTCTCTCTCTCTCTCTCTCTCTCTCTCTCTCTCTCTCTCTCTCTCTCTCTCTCTCTCTCTCTCTCTCTTCTCTCTCTCTCTCTCTCTCTCTCTCTCTCTCTCATCCCGTTTCCCTTCTCCTTGCACATTCTCTCCTTTCTACATTTTCCTTCATTCTTTCCGAATATTTCTCCCACCCGCTTGTACACATACATGCACACGGCCCCAAGTCATAAACGTATTTGTCAACATATAACCTCATGTCGGCATGTGGTTCTCGGCCACTTGTTTTGCGAGCTTTCTATTTTGACTACGGTTTTCTTGTTTTTTTTTTTTTTAGATTTTATCATTTTATTAAATTTACTTTTGTCAGCTTTGATTTGGTTGCTATATTTTTCCTTCTCTCTTTCCTTTTTCTCCATCACCATCTCCCTCTCCTCCGCTCCCTCCCTCTCCCTCTCCCCCTTCCTCTCCTCTCCCTCTCCCTCTTCCCTCCGTCCCTCTCCCTCTCCCTCCTCCCCTCGTCCCTCTCCCTCTCCCTCTCCCTCTCTGGCCCTCCCACCATTTTTACCATGAAGAGATCAACATATGACTTCTGTTAAGGAATGTTTTCTGCTGTCTTTCTTTCTTTCTCTCTCTCTCTCTCTCTCTCTCTCTCTCTCTCTCTCTTCTCTCTCTCTCTCTCTCTCTCTCTTCTCTCTCTCTCTCTCTCTCTCTCTCTCTCTCCTCTCTCTCTCTCTCTCTCTCTCTCTCTCTCTCTCTCTCTCTCTCTCTCTCTTTCTCTTTCTCTCTCTCTCTCTTTCTCTCTCTCTCTCTCTCTCTCTCTCTCTCTCTCTCTCTCTCTCTCTCTCTCTCTCTCTCTCTCTCTCTCTCTTCTCTCTCTCTCTCTCTTCTCGCAGCCCAAGTGTGTTTTGTTTGCGGTGTTGCTATTGCTATCTCTGGCTGGCGAGATTAATGCTGGTGGCGTTTGTTAATTTTGTCGCGGGTTGTTATCGTTGTTGTGGTTGTTAGAGGGGTTGTTTGTTTAAGTTTTCTTTACTAATTTCTATTTTACTGGTGTTGTTATCTATTTTTTGTTGTTGTATTTGTATTGTTTATTATTGTTATTATTTTCTTCGTCATTATCATTGTTATTGTTAGAGATGATAGTATCATGACTATTATAATCTTCATCGCCATCGTATTTTTTCTTTTTTTTTTAAGCACGATTAACATCATAGTCTTTTATAATCATTAATCTATGCCTACTGCATCATGTCTCCTCCCCCCCTTCTCCTCCTCTCTTCTGCTTCTTTTTCTTCTTTTTCTCCACCACCTCTCCTTCTTCTTCTTCTTTTTTCTTTTCTCCTCCTCCTTCCTCTTCTTCTATTCTTCCCTCCTCCTCTTCTTCTTCTTTTCTAATCCTCCTCCTCTTCTTCTTCTTTCTTCTTCTCCTCCTCCTCCTCTTCTTCTTCTTCTTCTTCTTATCTCCTCCTCTTCCCTTCTCTTCTTCTTTCTTCTCCTCTTCCTTCTTCTTCTTCTTTCTCCTCCTCTCCTCTTCTTCTTCTTCTTTTCTCCTCCTCCTCCTTCTTCCTCTCTCTCTCTTCTTTTCTTCTCTCCTCCTCCTCTTCTTCTTCTTCTTTTTTCTCCTCCTCCTCCTCTTCTTCTTTTTTTCTCTCCTCCTCCTCCTCTTCCTCATCTTTCCTTTTCTCTTTCTCTTCCTTCTCCTCTCCAGATCTTCATCATGTTTCGATCCCTTCTCCACTTTCTCTTTCATCTCCTTCCCGAGCCTACTTCTGTACCCTCTCCACCTGTTCTACATCCTATACCCCCCCCCTCCCCTCCCGCACCTTCTCTTCCAGGTTTTGCCTCATTCCACCCCCCTCCTCCACTTTCCCCCAGACGTTCATCTCCTTGCTCCTCCCTTCGACTCTCTCTCCTCTTCCCTTCATCCTCTCTTTCCCCTCTCTCCCCCTTTCCTTCTCCCCCTTCACTTTCCTCCTCTCCTTTTTCCTCCTCTCACCTCCCTTTCTCTCCTACTCCCCTTCCCCCCCTCTCCTCTCCTCCTCCCTTTTCCCCTTTCCTCTTCCCTCCCTCCTCTCCTCTCCCCTTTCCCCCTCCCTCCCCTCTACTCCCCTTTCCCCCTACTCCTCCCCCCTCTTCCCCCCTCCTCCTCTCCTTCTTTACTCCTCACACCTCTCCTTCTCTTCGTCCCTCTCCTCTCCTACTGCCTCCTCCCCCTCCTCCTCCCTCCTCCCCCCTCCTCCCCCACCTCCCCGCTTCCTCGTTGTTCACGCATCGGCGCCCATCAGTCAGAGGCTCGCGGGCGGAGGGAGGGACGCCCATTTGCCTCCCTTATTGTCCTTTCGATCTAATGGCGTTTTCTGGCCGCCTGTCTCCGGTCTTCTCTTTCGTCTTTGCTTTTTGTGGGCTTTTTTTCTTTTTCTTTCTTTTTTTTTTTTATTTGGAGATTTTTTTTTTCTTTTTTTAGGTTCTTTTTCTTTTCTTTCTTTTTCATTTGGAGATTTTTTTTTTAAGTTCTTTTTCTTTTCTCTTTTTTTTGTTAGTTTTTTTCTTTCTTTTTCATTTAGAGAATTTCTTCTTTTTTCTTTTTCTTTCTTTCTTTTTCATTTAGATAATTAGGAGATTTTTTTGGTTTGTTTTTGTTTGAGGATTCATGTTTTTTATTGTTTCGTTGTTAGGTTATACTTCGTTACTGGGTATCTTTTTTATTTTGTTTTGCGATGTTATTCGTGTTCTTTTTTTTTCTTATCAAGATGGACGCCATTTACCGTTTTCTTCTCATTTAATTGATTTATCGCCCTCATTTCAGTCTATATTGCCCGAGTCTTCCCTTCCATGCTTCTCTCTCACTGCCTTTGTGTTTTATGAACAGATTTATCAGTCGCTTTCATCAGCTAACTTAATTTCCTTGTGCCGGTGTTTTATTTTCTATTTTCATTATTTCCCTCTTTCTCTCTCCCTTTGACCTATCTTTTAGTTATTACTATTTTCTGATTTCCTCATTTCCCTCTTTCTCTCGCTGTTTGACCTATATTTTCTTTATTATTATTTTCTATTTTCATCATTTCCCTCTTTCTCTCTCCCTTTGACCTATCTTTTCGTTATTATTATTTTCTATTTTCATCATTTCCCTCTTTCTCTCTCCCTTTGACCTATCCTTTCGTTATTAACTTTTGGCCCGCCAGCAGCTGACACTACCCCTGGCACTGCGTCTGACACTGTACCTGACACCACGCTGGCACTAGGCTGGCACTCTCTGCATGTCATTTCCTCTTCTTTTGATCGCTTTCTCGTTGCGAAAGAGGAGTGCTGGCGGTGCAGCCTCTTTATTGATCTGGTGGTCGATGGCGAGGGGATGGTGGGGTGGGGGTGGGTGTGGGGGTGGTGGGGATGTGGTGGTTTGTGGTTGTGGTGGGGATGGTGGTGGTGGTGGTGGTATGATAGTGGTGGTTGGTTTTGATGATTATGATGATGGTGGTGGTGGTGATGGCGGTGGTGTGGTGGTATGATACTTGTGGTGTGTGATACTGGTGGTGGTGTGGTGGTATTGATACTTGTGGTGGTGTTGATACAGGTGTGGTGGCGTGATGATGGCGATGGTTATGGTGATAATGGCGGTGGTGATGGTAATGATGCCGGTGGTGATGGCGATGAAGGTGATGATGGTTATGGTGACTGTGATGGTGCTAATGCTGACAGTAGTTTACATGCAATTTTTATTATGCTTGTTAGTGGTGGTATTTGTGGAGGATGATGCTAATGTTAATTATTGCGGTGAATTATGGTGATAATCACGGGATGCCATAGATCGTGATTTTTAATAATAATCGTCATATGAGAAGAAGTAAGAATGATGATGGAGATAATAGCAACGGTGATTATAATTTGAATGACAACATCTATACAGATGATAAGGTCGATAGAGGTTGTAATGGCAATTTAGATAACAATGGTGATAGTGGTATTGATAGCAATGATTATGAGTGTCTGTGGCTATAGCAGTTGTTTATTTATTTACTGTTTTATAGAAAAGTAATTGTGAACTCGCTTTATTGTTATGTATATTGCTTTGATTCTGAACTACATGCACAGACAGAGGCAGAGACAGACAGACAGACAGATAGACAGATAAACAGCAGACAGACAGATGGATAGACAGGCAAACAGACAGATACAGACAGATAGACAGACAGATGATAGACAGGCAGACAGACAGATAGACAGACAGAAAGACAGATAGACAGAGAGATGAAAGAGGAGTCGCGACCTCTCTGGGTGCGCTTATACATGTACACATCTATAACTTTTCCTTCTTAACCCCCCACCTTCTCCCATCTCTACCCCCCCCCCCCCGATCAGCTGCGCATTTAAAGCCCTCATTAGCTAAAAACCCGACAGCCATAACCCTCTCCTAAGCCAGCATCCGGCACCCCCCCCCCCCCGCCGCCGCCAATAAAGTGCCATTAGGAATCCCCGCCCAGTGGCACCGGCACCATAAACACCATGAGACGCGCCATCAAAGCCTTGTCTCGGGCTTCACCACATCCGCCCGGTGAGCCTCTTTGGAGCAGGCGTCGGGGGCGGGGGGGGGGGGGGGACTCTCTGTTGCTATCATTTGCATTGTGTGTTGCAAGGGAGACACGGTTCGCCATCGGGGGGCCTCTTGTGTCGCGCCGGGATTCCGCTTCCTCCCTTTCGTCGCTTTTTCTTCTCTCGCTTTTCGCTCTTTTTTTTTTTTTTTTTTTTTTTTTTTTGGGGGTCGATTTTTATTTTTTATTTATTTTATTTATTTTATTTTTTTATTTTTTATTCACACATATACATGCACTAGTGCGTATGCACATGTATATGTACACACCGCACGAACACATACACACACACATATATATAATGTATGTATGTGTGTGTGTGCTCTCACTCTATCCTCCTACTCACCCGGACATGTATTTCTGCGTTTCTCTCTCTCCTTTATCTCTCTTCTACTTCCCACACTCCTCGGTTTATCCCTTCCACTTCCTTTCCCTCCTTCTTCACTCCCCTCTTCCCCTCTTCCCCTCTTCCCCTCCCACGCTTCTTCCCTTTTAATCCACGTTAATTATTGCTAATTTCTTCTCCTCTCCCTCCCTTTCCCTTCCTTTTTCCTTTCGTCTCCTTGCGTTCAATAAGAAATATTATTGGCAAAGATTATTTTGGATTTTCAAGATATTCGGCTCCGTCAAGTAATTAAGGAAAATAGAAAAGAAGAAAATATATATATATTATACGCGTATATATATCTACACACACACACACACACACACACACACACACACACACACACACACACACACACACACACACACACACACACACACACACACACACACACACACACACACACATATATATATATGTATATATATATATATATATATATATATATATATATAATATAATATATATATATATATATATATATAATGAACCGTATTCATTTGACAAATGTGGAAAGGTATGAATGTATTGTATTGTGAAGATATCCGTTCTCATTCATACCTTTCCACAGTATATATATAGATATACATATATATGTGTTTGTGTGTGTGTGTATGGGTGTGGGTGTTTGTCTGTGTGTGTGACATATGTATTTACGTGTGTGTGCGTAGGTGTATTTTCTCGTTGTACATATTTTCTAGCATATTTCCATATATGGTGGCTATGGTAGGATTTTTTTCATGATGTTGTTGTTGCGTTGATTTGATATAAATATTTTCTTGACGTATGTAAAAAAGGAAAAGTTATATTTAGGCCTTACCTTGAGATAGTTTTTTTATCTTGTGTTTTTTAACGAATTGATGGATAAGAGATAACGGAGATCATTATCTTTGATTTGCCTCTTCCCCCCTTTAGTCTCTATCCACTTACCAGATTTATCCTCTACCTTTCGTACCTTCCCTCTTATTCCTTTTCTTTCCACTCTCTCATCTAAACCTTCCTCATATCTCTCCTTTCTTCTCTCACCCCTTTCCCATTCCCTTCTTCTTATCCTCTCACTGATTCTCCTTATTCCCCTTTCTTCATTCTATTTTTTTTCCTTTTTCTTTCTATGCCTTACCTTCCTCTTCTATCCTCTCTCCCTTTCCCTTACCTACTTTCCCCTTCCCCCTCTTCACCTCCCTTCCCATTCCTCCATTCTCCTTCTCCCTCCCCTTCCCCATTTTCTTTCCCCTTTCCCTTCCTCCCCCCCCCCCTCTTCCTCTCCCTTCCCTTTCTCCTTCCCCTTCTCCTTCTCCCCTCCCCTTCCCTTCTTCCCCTCCTTTCCTTTCTCCCCTCCCCCTTTCCCCTCTCCCCTCCACTTCCCCATTTGCCCCTCCCCTTCTCCCTCCCTCCCCCTTCCCCCTTCCCCCTCCCCGAGTGAGAAAAGAATGTCATAAACCACCTCACTGAAGCGCAGTTCATTTGGCTACGCTGTTCGGATTTTCGGATATTGAGGTGGATTCTAGGAGGGGTAGGAGCGGAAGGGGGGAGGGGTAGAGGGGTTCATTCGTGGCTGGCTAAAGCGGAGGGGTGGGGTTAGAGGGGGCAGGATGGGGTTGAAGGAGGGAGTGGGGCTAGAGGATGGAGGAGTGGGGTTAGAGGGAGGGGAGGGTGGGTTGGAGGAGGGTAGGGTTGGAGGGGGGGTAGGGTTGGAGGGGGTAGGAGTTGAGGGGAGGGGGTAGGGTTTGAGGTAGTGAGGAGGGGGAAGGGTGCACGGGCATCTTAGGAATGTCTTAAGACGGTGGCGTGCATTGCTTGTGGGTCTGGGTGCCTGTTTTGTGCTTGTTGGTGCTTTCCTGTTTTGGTTTCTTGTATTTCGTCTTCTAGATTGCTTCTTTTTCGGATTTTTTTTTTTATCGCATTTGTGTTATCTTTTGATTGGCATGCATCGATATCGTGAAAGTAATAACAACGATGATGATGTTGCTGATCATATCATGATATATGATGATTTTAGCGATAATAGCAGTAATGATGACAACAATATTGATGATGATGATAGTAATAATGATAATAACAATAATAATGATGATAATGGTAACAATGATGATATTGATGATATTGGTAGTGATAATTAAAATCATTATTATTATTATCATGTTGATAATGATAGTGATAGTAATGATGATAATAATTACAATCATATTTATTACTAAAATGATTATGGTAGTGATGATAAAAAAACAATAATAATGATAAAATAGAATTATTACTACTACTGCTACAGCCACTATGCTATCTTTGTCATCATTATGATCATTATCATTATGGTTACCATGACCACCATGACCATAACACGCCTTCAATGATAAAAATACGACCTTCTCTCCCTCCCTCCCTCGCTGCTTGATCGCGGAGTAAAGTTTATAGGGATTATTGGCCTGGCTTTTTCAAGTACTTGGATGATATTTAATTACGAAAGTTTGGTACTCAACTTCCATTTTATTGGAAAAGTAGCGGGCGTGGGCGTTGGGCTTCATCATCATATCATCATCTATCAACCACATCACCAACCACCATCCCACCACCACCACCATCACCCATCACCATCCACACGCACCACCACCACCACCCCCACCACCACCACCATTCCCACCACCACACCCAACAATCATCACCACCACCATCCTCCCCCCCTCCATCATTTAGATCATCACTGCACCATTTCCATCATCATCCCATCACCACCCCCACCATTTCACCATCTTTCCAACAGCCATTCGCCCAACCGGTGCCACAATGGCCTTTAGCTTTCAAAAGGATAACGGATGATATGTTATCCGGTTATGGCCGTATTGTAACGGGATATCGGCGTTTCTCTTGTGCGGGCGGAGGCCGGATGGCGCGCCTGTCGATGGGCGGCTGCAAGGGTGGCACTTTTCTTCTCGTTTTTCAATTCTTTTAATTCTGTAGTCGATATTATTATTGTCATTATTATTATTGTTGTTATTGTTATTATTGTTGTTGTTATCATTGCTATTATTATTGTTATTGTTATTATTATTATTGTTATTATTATATCATTATTATCATTATTATCATTATTATTATTGTTATTATTGTTATTATTTTATTATTATTATTATTATTATTATTATTATTATTATTATTATTATTATTATTATTATATTATGATATTATTTCATCATCATCATTATCAGAGAGAGTGAAAGAGTGAGTGAATGAGACAGCAACGAAAAAAAAACAGAGCAGAGGAAAGGCTGAAAACAAGTAAAGAATGAGGAAAAGGGACAGATGGAAATAATAACCCACTTCTGGATCTGTGCCTCCCTCCCCTCCTGCCTCATCCCTGTACCCTCCCCCCTACCCCCTCCTCCGATTCCGTACCCTCCCCCTCTACCCCGCCCCCCGCCCCCGTCCCCCCCCCGCCTCTGGTGCCATCCCCCCCCATACCCCACCTCCGCTCCGTACCCCTCCCCCATTTCCCGCCCCTACCCCNGAGAGAGAGAGAGAGAGAGAGAGAGAGAGAGAGAGAGAGGAGAGAGAGAGAGAGAGAAAGAGAGAGAGAGAGAAGAAAGAGAGAGAGAGAGAGAGAGAGAGAGAAAAGAGAGAACGAGAGAGAAACGAGAGAGAGAGAGAGAGAGAAGAGAGAGAGAGAGAGAGAGGAGAGAGAGAGAGAGAGAGAGAGAGAGAGAGAGAGAGAGAGAAGAGAGAGAGGAGAGAGAGAACCGAGAGCAGAGAGGAGAGAGAGAGAGAGAGAGAGAGAGAGAGAGAACGAGAGAAGAGAGAAGAGAGAGGAGAGAGAGAGAGAGCCGAAGAGAGAGAGGAGTGACAAGAGAGAGAGAGGAGAGGAGGAAGAGAGACGAGAGAGAAGAAGAGAGAGAGAAGGAGTAGGAGATGCAGAGAGAAGAAGAAACCGAGAGAGAGAGAGAGAGAGAGACAGAGGAGAGAAGAAGAGATAGAGGAGGGAAGAGAGAGAGAGAGAGAGACGAAGACGAGAGAGAAAGAGAGAGACAGAGAAGAGAGAGAGAGAGCAGAGAGACCAGAGGGAGAGGAGAGGAACGAGAGTTGAGAGGAGTTAGAGCGAAAGAGGGAGAGTGCAGTTGTGGGTTGACAGCGATGGTACTTGGTCGCTTCTGGTCACGATATGTAAGTATGATAAACTGAATCTTCTCCGACATGTGTGTGTGTCGTGTGCGTGTGTATGTGTGTGTCATTGCTTGTTCTGGCTTGCTTTGTTTGTTGTGTGTGTTTGTTTGTTTGTGTTGTGGGCGTCGTTTGTTTGTTTGTTTTGTGTGTGTGTATTTTCGTTTGCTTGTTTTGGTCTAATTGCTGTTTGTTGGTGTCGGGTGATGTTTAGTGTATGTTTTTGTTTGTTTGTATGTGTGTGTGATAAGCAAAAATCACATCATGAAAACCTATGTTATTTGTTGCAGTTTATAATGATGATAATATAGTTCTTATATTGGTACTAATAATGATATTAATGATGATGATGGTTGTACTGGAAGGGTAATTATGGCGATGTTAATGGAATGGCGATAATGGCAATAATGATAATAGTAGCAGATTAATGATAATGACAGTAATAATGATAATTATAGTAATAATGATAATTATAACAATAATATCAGGGATGATGATAGTGATAAAGAAGTGATATGATAATGATATGATTATAATGAATAAAAAGATATAGATAAAATGGATCATGATAATGAAACTAACAATAACAGTAATGACGAAAATGATAATAGAAAAAATAGTAACGAGGATGATAGTGATAATAATAAAGATAATATTGATAATGACGATATTAATAATGATAATAATAATAATGTCATAATAATAATAATATTATTATTAATGATAATGATAACAACAACACTAATGCTGATAATATTGATAATGATGATGTAATAATATAATAATAATAATAATATAATAATAATAATAATATAATAATAATAAAATAATAATAATGATAATGTAATGATAATAAATAAAATGATAAAAAATAATGAAAAAATGATAAAAAATGATGATATTGGGTTATGATAACAATAATTTTGATTATAATAGAAAATAACAATAATAATGATAATAATAATGATAATAACGATACTACTACTAAAGGTAATAATAATGATGAAAAATGTAATAATAATGATGATATAAGAATATATAATAATAATCAATAATAATAGTAATAATATAATAACAATAATAATAAATAATGGCAACAATAATACTTATAATAATGATGATAATAAAATAAATAATAATGATAATAATGATAATGAGATTAATAATTGGAAATAATGATAATAATTATAATAAGGCAATAATAACAATGAGATTTACAGTCTTACAACAACGGTAATAATGATAACAACAACAAAGAACACAAACAACAAGCGACCTCAAAAAACGTGTGCAGCTCACTTTGGCAACACTGCGGCAAAACACCATTGGCAACCCTGTCATCGAGTGTCGGGTCGAACTCACGATTCTTTGCTGTACTATCTCTTCCCCCCCATTTACCTCCCCTCATTTCTCTCCCCTCCCCTCTCTCCTTCTTACATTCTCCTTCCCTTCTCTCCTTCGCCTTTCTCCTCTTTAATTCTCTCGCCTCCTTCGCTAGCCTTTTCCTTCGCCCTCTTTCTCATTCTTCCCCCCCCCCTTACCCCCCCTCCCCTTTCTCTCCCCCTCCCTCTCCTCTTACATTCTCCTTCCCTCCTCTTCTCCCTTCGCCTTTCTCCTTTTAATTTCTCTTTCGCCCTTCCTTCGTTCGCCCTCTTTCTCTTTTTTCTCTCTCCTCCCCTTCCCCTCCGCCTCTCCCTTCTTACATTCTCCTTCCCTCCCCTCTCTCCTTCGCTTTCTCCTATTTAATTTCTCTTTCGCCCTTACCCTCGTTCGCCCTCTTTCTCTTTTCTCTCTCCTTAGCCCTCCCTCCTTCTCTCCTCCTCCCCTTCCTTCTTACATTTCTCTTCCCTCCCCTTCTCCCCTTCGCCTTTCTCCTCTTTAATTCCTCTTTCGCCCCTGCCCTAGCGCTAGCCTTTCCTTCGCCCTCTTTTCTTTTTCTTTCTCTCTCTCCCTTATACCCCTCCCCTCCTCCTTTCTCTCCTCTCCCCTCATCCCTTCTTACATTCCCTTCTCCCCTTCTCTCCTTCCGCTTTCTCCTATTTAATTTCTCTTTCGCCTTCCCTTCGTTCGCCCTCTTTCTTCTCTTTCTCTCTCTCTTCCTCCCCTTCCTTCCCCCTCTCCTCCTCTCCTTCTTACATTCTCCTTTTCCCCTTCTCTCCTTCGCCTTTCTCCTCTTTAATTTCTCTTTCGCCCTTCCTTCGTTTCGCCTTCTTTCTCTTTTTTCTCTCTCCCTTTCGCCCTTCCTCTTCCCTTCTTACATTCCCCTTCCCTCCTTCTCTCCCTTCGCTTTCTCTCTCTTAATTTCTCTTTCGCTCCTCCCTTCGCTAGCCTTTCCTTCGCCATTTTTTACCTTTCCCTTCTCTCCTTCCCTCCTTTCTCCTTTCCCCTTCCCTCTTTTCCCCTTTTCCTTTTCTACCTCCCTCTTCTTCACCCCCTTCTCCTTCTCTTCCTCCCTCACTTCTCCTTCCTCCTTCCAATCTTCCTCTAGCATCACCCTTCCCTTTCTTTCCTCCTCTCCCTATTCCCCTTTCTCCTTCTCTCCTTCCCTCTTCCATTCTTCCCCTCCCAATACCCTCTTCCTCTTCTCCCTCTTCCCCGTTCTCCTTTCTTCTCTTCCCTCTTCCATTCTTCTCCTCCCAATACCCTTCCTTTTACTTTTACTTTCCTCCTCTCCCTATTCCTCTCCTTTCTCTCCTTCCTCTCCATTCTTCCCCCCAGTACCCTTATTTCAAATCTTCCTCTTCTCCCTATTCCCCGTTCACCTCCCCCCCCTCCCCTCCCCAACCCTACATTTAGACCGTAATTTACAATTAACACATCAAAAGAAGTGTTGTGTGAGTAATATGTCTGCCTGTTTGTGTACGTGTTTGTGTGCGATTGTATGTTTTATTTCTGTGTGTGTATTTATGTTTTTCTGTGTTTGTGGCTGTGTTTGTGTTATGTTTGTGTCTGTGTTGTGGCTGCTTTGTATTTAAGTTTGTGTGTGTGTGCTGTGTCGTGTTTTATTTTGTTTGTGTGTTTTTGGCTGTGTTTCTGTATTCTAAGTTTTGTCTGTGCTTGTGTCTGCGTTTGTCCCTGTTGTGTCTGTGTTTGGTGTGTGTTCGAGTTTAATGCGAGCGGTGTGTGTGTGTAAGTGCGCGTGTGTGTGCATGAGTACGCTTGAGTATACTGCATGCATCCATAATGCATGGCAAAATTGCTCGGGAATGTGTTTGTGATCTTAAAGTAAGTCGCTGTATGTTAAAATTTGTTAGTGATGTGCGTGTGTACGAATATAAAAGGCTTGGTAAGTGATGCATGATATTTCTGCACGTACTCACTTTGTGCTGTGCGCACGTATCCCTGTAGGAGTAGTATGTAAGCCGTTTTGTGTGCGTGTGGTGAGGTGTGTGTGTGTGTGTGTTGTGTGTGTGTGTGTGTGTTGTGTGATGTGTGTGTGTGTGTGTGTGTGTGTGTGTGTTGTGTGTTGTGTCGTGTGTGTGCGTGTGTAATGTGTGTGTATGTGCAATGCATGTGTTGTGCGTCTATATGCCTGAGTAAGTAAGTCTGTAAACGTGTAAGTACGTCTTGAAAGCCTGTGTAAGTACTGTCTATAAGCTAGTGTGTGCGTGCGTCTGTAAGGGTGTGGCGTGCGTGCGTGCGTGCGGTGGGCGTGAGGATGACAACCAACAAAACTAGTTGGGCGCCGGCCACGGCAGCCGCGGCGCCATGAACCCAGACGGTACAAAGTGGCGCAGTTTCTCTCTCCTTTTCTCTTCGCCCACTCCCTCGCGTCGCTCTCTCCTTCTTTGGCTGGTTGCTCTTCTCTCTCTCTCTCTCTTTCTGTCTGTTTATTGCTCCTCTCTCTCTCTCTCTCTCTCTCTTCTCCCTTCTCGTGCTCTCTTCGGTCTGTTTAATGCTCTTCCCTCTCCTTGCTGTCTGTTATTGCTCTCTGCTCTCTCTCTCTCTCTCTCTCTTCTCATCTTCTTTCTTCTCTCTCCTCTCTCTCTCGTCTTCCTCATCTTTCCTCTCTTCTCGTCCCTGTCTGTCTCTCCTCTCTCTCTCACTCTCTCTCTCTTTCTCTCTCCTCTGCTCTCGCCTCTCTTCTCTTCTCTCTCCTCTCCCTCTCTCTCATCTGCTGTCTCGTCTCTCTCTCTCTTCCTCCCTCTTCTAATCTCCTAAATCTCTCTTTCTCTCTCCCTCTCTCTCTCTCTCTCTCTTTCTTCTTCTCTCCCAGTCTCTCTCTCTCTCTCTAACCGCATTTTGCCTTGTGCAGTACGGATTATGATCTTCATGTATTTTACTTTACAATTTATTTATAACATATCGTATCTTCCACCACTGTCTGTCTGCCTGCTGTTGTTTGGGTTGACTGGGCCTGTCTGTCATTGTGTCGGTCTTTCTTGTCTGACTGTCATCATTCTGTTCTTCGACGCGTCCACTCCCACTCTTTTTTTCTCTCCTTTCTCTTTCCTCATCCTCTCTTTCTTTATCTTTTCTCGTCTAAGCACTTTTTTAAGCATGACACCATACACTCCGCTATTTTAGATACAAAGGCTTTTTGGTTTGCCGCAAAACAAATGAGGAAGGAGAGAGTGGCGAGCGACAGTGCTTAACATAAATAGATATTTAGGTAGATAGGCTACATAGGATACTTTTTACAGAATAGCAATTCGTAGATACAGTGAAAATACTTAGATAACATGCATACACACATATACAATATAGCAGGATATATTGTAAAATGATACATACATTTATACATATATGCACACACACACACACACCACACACACACACACACACACACACACACTCGATCACACACTCACACACACACACACACGTCACACATGTAGTAACACACAG
>NW_020872424.1:647323-656504 GCF_003789085.1 Penaeus vannamei
CATATATAGTCATATAGGCATATACACGTACATACACACAAACGCATATATACTTTACAATATTTCTTTCTTTCTGTTTTTTGTTTCCCAACACATACTTATTCATACAAAAACACGCTATAGTATGTTTTTTTTCTTTTTTCCCAACACATATTATTTACACAAAACACGCGACGGCAACCCCTGGACGACCCACGACAGCAGCGCCGTCCGAAGAGAATCCAACTCGACTGCTTCAGACCGCAGCCTCCTTCCGCGCGAGAGATGGCGGGGCTATGAAGGGGTTGGGGGGAAGCGAGAGCCATTTCCAGCGGCCGGGAGTTGGGGTACGGCCTCGGGAGAGATAATCTAGCCCCCTTTTTTTTCTTCTCTCTTTCTCGTTTCTCTGTCTTGTTCTTGTTCTCTGTCTTCTCTCTCTCTCTCTTGTCTCTCTCTCTCTCTCTCTCTCTCTCTCTCTCTCTCTCTCTCTCTCTCTCTCTCTATCTCTCTCTCTCTCTCTCTCTCTCTCTCTCTCTCTCTCTCCTCCCTCTCCTCTCCTTCCTCCTCTCTCCTCTCCTCTCCTCTCCTCTCTCTCTCTCTCTCTCTCTCTCTCTCTCTCTCTCTCTCTCTCTCTCTCTCTCTCTCTCTCTCTCCCTTCTTTGCAACTACTGTACACCCTTCACCGCCTCATTTTTGTTTTGTATTCATTCTTGTTTTCAGTTCTCGCTTTCCTTCTCCCTATTTCTCTCTTCCTTTTTTAGTAACGCCTTTCTTCCTCCCTATTTCTCTCTTCCTTTTCTAGTAATGTCTTTTTTCCTCCCTCTTTCTCTCCTATATTCAAAACAACTTTATTCCTCTCCCTATTTCTCTCCTATTTGTAATAACGTTCTTCTTCCTCTCTTTCTCTCTCCTTTTATCAACTGTGCCCTTCTTTCTCTCCCTATTTCTCCATCCTTTTCGTAATTACGAAATTCCTCCCCTGATTCCTGCCCGCTTTTTTCAGCTGCACCCTTTATTCTCCCTTCTATTTCTCTCTCCCCTGTTTACAACTGAACATTTTTTCCCCATCTCCCTTTCTTTCCCTGTTTGCAATTAAACCCTTTCCCCCCCTCTCCCTATCCCCCCTTTTGAAACTACACCCTTTTCCTTTTATGTCCATGAATAACAAATGACAATCTTTGGTTTTAATTCCCTGCAGATCTAGGCCGGGCGCATGCGGATTCTCTGCGCGGATTCTCTTATGCGAACGGGAAAGATATGTTGCCGTCTCGTAATAAACTCGAGTCGTGCCTTATCTTTTTCATGGCTGTAAAAAATGCAATCTTATGTATTCGGCCATAAAAAGAAATAGAAGAAAAAAGAGAAACGCATGGTAAAATGGATTGAAATAATGATAGGAGCGCATGCATTTTTATTCTGGGCGGTTTTCCTATGCGAACGGGAAGAGAAAGAAAAAGTTGCCTACTCGTAATAAACTTTTCAATGTATATTTATTTTTTCGCGTCGTCACACGCTGCTTTTTTTTTTTTTCTTTCTCCTTTTTTTATGCAATCTTATCTCCGCAGCCATAAAAAGCGGAAATGAATATAAGAACAGACGCAGATAATGAGCGGCGTTCGTGGCAAATAAACCCAGACTCGAATGCAGTTGCTCTTTCACAATGGCGTTAAATGTGCGATTTTATTTCCCGCCAAAGAACTTTCTCCGCCGAGCCGATCGCCTTTCTCATCAGTCGCGCAAACACCAGTCACCGCGCAGATTATTATTCGCATTATGATCTCTGTTATTTGCACAAACAGGTTCAAATAGACTTGGCGCAAAACACGTTAGTCTAGATACCAAAAGCGGAGAGGTTGAGATAGATGGTTAGTTGAGTGTGTTGGATGGATGGGTTGGATGGATGGATGGATGGATGATGATGATGGATTGGGATGGGGATGGATGGATGGATGATGGAGATGGATGGATGGATGGAGATGGATGGATGGATGGATGGATGGATGGATGGATGGATGGATGGATGGATGGATGGATGGGTGGATGGATGGAGGATGGATGGGGATGGATATGGATGATATGGATGGATGGATGGATGGGATGGATGGATGGGATGGATGGATGGATGGATGGATGGATGATGGATGGATGGATGGATGATGGATGGATGGGTGGATGGATGGATGGATGGATGGATGGATGGATGGATGGATGGATGGAATGGATGGATGGATGGTGGAATGGATGGATGGATGGGATGGATGGATGGAATGGATGGATGGATGGATGGATGGATGGATGGATGGATGGATGGATGGATGGATGGATGGATGGATGGATGGATGGATGGACGGATGATGGGTGGGGGTTTGATGGATGGGCAGATAGACAGATAGACAGATAGATAGATGAATAAATAAATAGATAACCCTCCCTTCCCCTCTCCCCCCTCCCTCCCCTTCTCCCCCCTCCCCCCCCCTCCCCCCTCCCCCCTCCTCTTCCCTCCCTCACCCTCCCCTACATGAAGGCAGACACAAGGGAGCGTGAGTCAGCTGTTTTGGAAGACGAGCACCAACACGGCTTTCCCATGACGTCGATCTTTTGTGCTTTCCTCTTCTTCTCCTTCTTTCTCCTTCTCCTTTTAATTTCCCTCTCTCCCTCTTTTATCTCTTTCTCATCTCTCCCTCTTTTATCTCTTTCTCCTCTTCTGCCGTTTCTTTCTCTCCTTCTCTCTTTTCTTCTCTTCTTTCTTATTTGTTTTTCTTTTTTATCTTATTCTATTTTCTTTCTTCTTTTCTTATTTTTTCTCTTATTCTGTTTTCTTCTTTTTCTCATGTTTTCTTCTCGTTTTCTCTTATTTCCTTCTCTCTTTCTTCTCTTATTTCATTCTCCTTCTCAGTGCATTGCTTCTCTCCCTCCTCTCTCCTTCTTCTCTTTTTCTCTCTTTCCTTCTCTTTCTACTCTTATTTCCTTTCTTCTCTTTCTCTTATTTCCTTTTTTCTTTCTTCTCTTATTTCATTCTCTCCTCAGTGCATTGACTTCTCTCCCTCCTCTTTCGTTTCTTTATCTCCTTCTCTCGTTTCCCTTCCTCCTCGTCTCATTTCCTTCCCTCCCTCTTCTCTTATTTCCTTCTCTCACTCTCCTCTCATTTCTTTCCCTCCTCCATTCATCTACTTCCCTTATTATACTCTCAATATCACTCTCATTTTTTTCTTTTTCCTCTCCTCCTCTCCCGTCCCTTTCCTTTCTCTTTTCCCTCGTTTCGTTAATTTCTCATACTCTCGTCCTTTGCCATCTCCCTCTCTCTCCCCTTTTCTTTCTCCTTTTCTTTTCTCATTTTTATTTCCTCCTCTCCCTCCTCTTACCTCTTCTTTCAGTTCTCACTTTTTTCTTCCACTTTCTTCACATTTTATCCTTCTACAGTTTCTCTCTTCTTCCCTCTCTCCTATTTTCCTCTCTTTCATTTCCCATTTATTCCCTAACTTCCTGTTTCCCTCTTCCACCCCTTTTCATCCCTCCTTCCCTCCCTCCCTTACTCTCACTTCCTCCCCTTCCCTCCACCCATCCTAACCTCTCCACTCCCCTGCTCCCCTCACTCATACACCCTTCCCCTCCCCCCTCCCACTATTTCCCTTCACTTCCCACCCCTTCTCCATCTCCCCCTTCATCACCTCCCTCCCTTTCACCCACCTCCCTTTTCCCTCCACTCCCCAGCTCTCCTACCCATACACCTTCGTAATACACACACACACACACACACACACACACACACACACACACACACACACACACACACACACACACACACACACACACACACACACACACACACACACACACACACACACAACACACACATATGTATATATATATATATATATATATATATATATATATATATATATATATATATATATATATATATATATTCATGTCTATATCTATATATATAACTATCTATCTTTCCATATTTTTTTTTATTTTTTTTCCATTTTTTCCGTCTCCTCCCACTCCTTCTTCTTCCTCCCCCTCCTCTTAATTTCATCGTTCCTCTCCTCCTCTTCCTCCTCTTTTTCCTCCTCCTTCCTCCTCCTCCTCCTTCAGATATCAAACACCCTTTTCGAGAAACAAGAGACAGACTTACACACATTTTCTTCGATATCAATGACGACTTTATCAGTTTTCTTTTTCAGAAAGAGGGAAGGAAGGCAAACCGAAAGAAAATTTATTTCGTTTTTTTTTTCTCTTTCTGATTATGTTTTCAGTTTTTTTCTAAGTTTTCATTGGCTTTTTTTTGTTTCTTAAGTTTGATTCAGCCTTTTATATGCAATTGTTTATTATTTTTTTCATTATTGTTATTTTAGTTGCATGCTATATTTTTTTTTATCATCGTCAGTATCAATTAAAATGACTGTTATCGATTTGTTTTTAATTTTCTTTCATTCATTATTCCCTATCTCCTTTTTTTCACTTCTTGATTTCGTCATTGCCAAACAGTTTACTTTTATTAATCTTTTTTTGGACAAATTTATCTTCCTTATTTCCGTTTATCGTTTACTATTGTTCTATCTCTCTCTCCCTTTTCTCTCTCACATCGTGTCTCTCTTCACCCTCTCCCTACCGTCTCTCCTCTCTTTTCCCTCTCTTCTTTTCTTTCCTTTTCTTTTTTTCTCCTCGCCCTCTTTCCCTTTACACCCACCCTCTCCTCCTGACATCCCTTCTTCTCATATTCTCTCTCCCCTCATTCCTCTCTCCTCACCCACCCACCCCTCCCCTCCACCTCCCTCTCTCCTCACCCACTCCCTCTCTCCTCTCCACCTCCCTCTCTCATATCATTCCACCCTCCCTCTCTCCTCATTCCACCCTCCCTCTCTCCTCATTCCACCTCCCTCTCTCCTCATCCCCCTCCCTCTCTTCTCATTCCACCTCCCTCTCTCATATCATTCCACCCTCCTCTCTCCTCATTCCACCCTCTCTCCTCATTCCACCTCCCTCTCTCCTCATTCCACCCTCCCTCTCCCCATTCCTCTCCCTCCATCTTCACTCCACCTCCCTCTCTCCTCATTCCACCTCCCTCTCTCCTCATTCCACCTCTCCCTCTCATCTCATCCCTCTCCTCATCCACCCCCCCTCCTCCTCATCTCCCATTCTCCCTCTCTCCTCATTCCACCCTCCCTCTCTCCTCATTCCACTCTCTCTCTCCCATTCCATCTCCCTCTCTCCCCATTCCACCTCCCTCTCTCCCCATCTCCCCCTCCCCCTCTCTCCCCATTCACCCTCCCTCTCTCCTCATTCCACCCTCCCCTCTCTCCCCATTCCACCCTCCCTCTCTCTCATTCCACCTCCCCTCTCTCCCATTCCACTCCCCCTCTCTCCTCATTCCACCTCCCTTCCTCTTATCTCTCCTCATTCCACCTCCCTCTCTCCTCATTCCACCCTCCTCTCTCCTCATTTCCACCCTCCCTCTTCTCTCATTCCACCTCCCTCCTCTCCTCATTCCACCTCCCTCTCTCCCCATTCCACCTCCCTCTCTCCTCATTCCACCCTCCCCTCTCTCCTCATCCCCTCCCCCTCCTCTCTCCTCATTCCACCCTTCCCTCTCCTCCTCATGTCCACCTCCTCTCTCCCACTCCACCTCCCTCTCTCCTCATTCCACCCCCCTCTCTCCATTCTCCTCTCTCCCCATTCCACCTCCCCTCCCTTCCACCTCCCTCTCATCTCCCTTCTCCCTCTCTCCCCATTCCACCTCCCTCTCATCTCCTTCTCCCTCTCTCCTCATTCCACCCTCCCTCTCTCCCATCCACCTCCCTCTCATCTCCTTCTCCCTCTCATCTCATTCCACCTCTCCCTCTCTCCCCATTCCACCCTCCCTCTCTCCCCATTCCACTCCCTCTCTCCCCATTCCACCCTCCCTCTCTCCTCATTCCCCCCCTCCTCCCCTCTCTCCTCATCCCACCTCCCTCTCATCTCCTTCTCCCTCTGTCTCCCTTTACCAAATAAAGACGAGGCATTCGAACCAATATTTGATCAGAGCGGATGACTTGACAAAAAAGTGCTGGATCCTTTTCGGTCCGGGTTTGTGGAGTCAAACAGTTTCCTAAGATATGTGTCGAGATTCGGATTTTTTTTCCCTTTTTGTTTTTGCTCTTGTTTTCTCTCTTTCGTTTGTTGTTTCTTTTTGGTGTTATTTGTTTTTTCTTTCTTCTAGTTTTTTCTGTTCTTATTTTTCTTTCGTTGTTGTTTCTTTTTGATGTTATTTAGTTTTTTCTTCTTCTAGTTTTTTCTGTTCTTGTTTTCTTGTGTTTTCTTTCTTTTTTAAATGTCTATTTGTTCATTTTTTTATGTTCCTACGTCTGGTTTTTCCATCTCAGTTGCATTTCGTTTTTTTCTTAGTGTGTCGCAACATAATATCTCCTTTCTTTTTCTCGCTCTTTTTCTTTCTCTCTGCTTCCTCATTTCTTCCTCTCTTCCTCCTTCCCCTCTCTCGCTTCATTTTCCCCATCTCCCTTTTTTATCTCAGTATCTTTCCCCTCCCCTCTCTCTTCCCCTCTCCTACTTCTCCTATCTTCCTTACCCCTTTTCTCCCTTTCCCCTCTTTCCCTCTTCTCCCCCCTTTCCCTTCTCCTTCCCCGTCTTCTCTCCTCATTTTCTGTCTTCTCCCTCTCCTTCTCTCCTCCTTCACCTCTTCCAATTCTCACTCTCCTCCCCTTTCCCCTCCCTATTCTCTCTTTCCTCTACCTTCCCCTCTTTTTTCCTCCCTACTCTCTCTCCCTCCCCTTTCCCCTCCTATCTCTCCTTATCCCTTCTTTCCAGCTTTCCCCTCTCTCCTCTCCTCCCCCTCCTATATCTCCCTATCCCTTCTTTCCATCTTTCCCCACTCCTTCTCCTCCCCCTCCTATCTCTCCTTATCCCTTCTTTCCATCTTTCCCCACTCTCTCTCCCTCCCCTTTCCCCTCTCTCCTGCTCCTCTCCCTTCCCCTCCTATCTCTCCTTATCCCTTCTTTCCACCTTCCCCCTCTCTCCTCCCTCTCTCCCTTCTCCACCCTACCTCTCCTTATCCCTTCTTTCCCCCTTCCCCTCTTCATTTCCGTTCCCCATTGCTCTTCCCCTCAAACAATGGTGACAGACACACGCACGTACATCAGGTCACGTCTGACCTCTAGAGCGGAAATGAGGTCATCTGTCACTGACCTTGCAACATCATCGTGCAAGCTGGGTCAAGACAGGTCAATCCTTCTTGAAAGATTGGTTCCCTCGTACGTCAGATCTTGTGTTTGTTTGTTTTGATTCGGTGTTTGTTTTCGAATTCTGATTATGTGTCGTTAAAGAAAAATGATTGTTTGTTGATCGTTGTGTCAGATTTTGTTTGTTTGTTTACGATATCGTCTGTGTCAGATTTTGTTTGTTTTCTGTGTAGATTTTTGTTTGTTTGATACCATTAGTTTGTGTCAGATTTGTTTGTTTACGATATCGTTGTGTCGTTTTTTATTATCGTTTGTCTCATTTTGTTTGCTTGTTTGTTTTCGATCTTTTCTTATGTGTCAGATTTTGTTTGTTTGTTTTTGATTGGTGTTTGTTTTCGCTCTCTCATGTGTCAGATTTTGTCTTTGTTTGTTTTGATTGTTGTTTATTTTCCCGCTCTCTCTCTGTCTATTTTTCGTTCGTTTATTTATGTGTTTTCGTCGTCCTTTCCTTTCTCTTCCTTAATTTCTTATCTCTCCACCTTCTCTCTTTTCTTCTTCCTCTTCTCTCCCTTTCACTCCCACAAACAACAAAACCTAAAAGAGAAACTGTACAATACAAAATTTCTCAGCCTCAAGACAGAGAGAGGAAGAGGGAGAAAAAGAGAAAGATGGAGTGGAAGAAGAAGATAAAGAGAAGAAGTGGTAGAAGGAGACGAAGAGGATCAGTAAGCGAATAGAAAAAAAAAAAAGGAAAAAAGAAAAGTAAAAAGGGAAAGGGAGATGAAAGAGACGAGGGAAAAGAAGAAGAGAAAAGGAATAGGAAGTAACAGACGTCAGTCATTGTTCTCAAGACTTTAATCTCTACTTTCATCTGTTTCTTTCTCCTCTTCCTCTTTTATGTCATCGCCACTTCATTTATCCTCCCTTTCTTCCTCCTCCTCCTCTTCTTCGTCTGTTTCGTCTGGTGTACCTTCTTTGTTATGTTCCTCTTCTTCTTTTTCTACTTCGTTTTTTTTCTTTCTTTCTTTCACCTCCTTTTCTATTCTATCTCGTATTTTTTTACTTCTATTGAGTTCTCCTTTATTTCTTCTACCGTCTGTTTCTTCTTCTTCTTCTTCTCCTCTTCTTATTTTCTCGTCTCTTCTCTTCTTTTATAGCCCCTATTCTTCTTCTTCCTGCTCTTCCTCTACTTCGCCTTCCTCTTCCCCTTCGCCCTCTTCGCCAAAGAAATCATTTTACCTTTTTTCAATTGCACTTTTTTTTTCTTTATAATATTTTTTCCTCCCTTTTTTCTTTTCTTCCCCTTTTTTTAAGACCCTTTTTTGCTCGAGTTAGAAAAAAAAATTCAAGCCCATAATTTCCTGGTCGATTTTCCCGATAGAAAACCTGTTGGAAAAATGTTACTCGCGGTCTCTCTTCCTCTCGCTCTCTGGCGCTTTATCTCTCTGTGTGTTTATCTGTGTCTTCCGTATGGAGTGGTATAAGCGTGGGTAAATGGATTAATGGTAAATGAGTTAATGAATAAAGAGAACACACACACACAAACTATATGTATGTATGAAAATATGTAAAAATGTATGTTTATTTATACATATATACATAAATACACACACTTACACACACACACACACACACACACACACACACACACACACCACACACATATATATAATATATATATATATATATATATATATATATATATACATATATATATATATATATATATATATTATATATATATATATATATATAATATATATATATATACATATATAAATATATATATATATATATATATATATATATATATAAATATATATATATATATATATTTATGTATATATATGTATATATATATATATATATATATATATATTATATATATATATATATATATAATATATATATAATATATATATATATACACACACACATACATACATGTATGTATATATACACACATTTTCGTATTATCATATTTTTTCACATACTTCTGTTTTCTTTTTGAACAAACGCAA
>NW_020872424.1:666336-673836 GCF_003789085.1 Penaeus vannamei
CTATCTATCTATCTATCTCTCTATCTACCTATCTATCATTCTCTGAATTAAACCGGAATCGAAGCGAAATTACTTAATCATAAGCGCATTCGGAGACTCAGAGTGTCGGGTGTGTTGACTGAGACAACACGGGATTCGAACTTTCCGAAGCTTCGAAACTCCAGGAGGATTCATAATGGATCGTTGTGCGAATTGTGTTCCTCCTCCTCCGGGATTTTACGGAATTGTCTTTGTTTCGTGCGATTTTTTATGTCGTTTGTCTGTTTTTTTTTGTGTTTGTTTTTCTTTATTTGTCTCTGTTCTTTTAATGTTTCTTTTCTTTTCTCTCTTTCTCTCTTTCTCTCCTTCCTTCTCTCCTTCCCTTCTCCTTCTCTCTTTCTCTCTTTCTCTCTTCTTTCTCTCCTTCTCTCTTCTCTCCTTCTCTCCTTCTCTCTTTCACTATTTCTCTCTTTCACTATTTCTCTCTCTCTTTCTCTCTCTTCTCTCTCTCTCTCTCTCTCTCTCTCTCTCTCTTCCTCTCTCCTCTCTCTCTCTCTCTCTCTCTCTCTCTCTCTCTATCACCTAAATGCCAAAAAATAAATTAATTAAATCTCGAAAAACGCAATAAGTCGACAACGAAAGGAAGGAAAAGAAAAAATTGATAAAAAAACACCAGGGGACACGTTGGTTGAAGTGGACCCATAGGATGAAGAGGGGGAGGAGGAGGAGGAGGAGGAGGAGAAGGAGGAGGAGGGGAGGGGGGAAGAGCAGTGTGGAGGGGGAGGATAGGGTGGAGAAGGAGAAAGGGGAAGAGGAGGAGGAGGGGGAGGAGAAGGAGGAGGAGGAGGTGGAAGGGAAGGAGGAGGAGACGGAGAGAGGAGAAGAGGAAGTGAAAATGAAAAGCAGAGCAGGAACTGGAGAACAAGCGAAGAGGATGAAAAAGAGACAATAAAAACAAAGAAAACTACCTTGACAACATCGAAACAATCTCATCCCTCTACCGCTTCCCCTCCCCCTAACCCCCCCAACTTCACCCTTACCCCCCTCCCCAATACACCCCTCCCCCCCCAAACTTCACCCCTGCCCCCCCCCAACATCACCCCTACCCCCCCACCCAACTTCACCCCTACCCCCCAACTTCCAACTCCACCCTACCCCCCAACTTCACCCCTACCCCCCCCCAACTTCATCCCAACTCCCTACCCCTTACCCTCACCTCCACCCTCCCCTAAACCCCTGCCCCCCAAATAGAAAAAAAAAAAATACTTCTTGGAAAAAAAAATCTTGAAAAAAAAGAAAAAAAAAAAAGAAAAAATACACACTTCTTGAAAAAAAAAAATAAAAAATAAAAAAACACTTCTTGAAAAAAGAAAAAAAATAAGAAAAAAACTATATATATACACATAAAAAACAACAACAAACAAACAGAACTCCAACACAACTTCTGAAATATCTCTCTTGATGATTCTGAGATCAAGAAAGGAGACGAGATGCAGTTGCGCGAACTCTGGGGAGAAGGAGGGACGTGGGAATGAGTTTGGGAGATAAAGAGGGAAGAGGAGAAAAGAGAAAGAAGAGGAGGAAGAAGAGGAGTAGGAAGAAGGAAGGTAAGAAGAGGAGTAGGAAGAAGAAGGAAGGAAGGAGGAAGAGGAAGAAGAGGAAGGTAAGAAGAGGAGTAGGAAGAAGGGGAGGAAGAAGAGGAAGAAGAGAGAGAGTAGGAAGAGAAGAAAAGAGTAAGAAGAGAAGAAGGAAGAAAGAGAATAAAGAGGAGGAGGAAGAGAGGAAAGAGAAGAGGAAAGGAAGTAGGAAGAAGGAAGGAGACAGGAGTAGAGAGGAAGAAGAAGAGAAGAGGAAAGAAGGAAACGAAAAGAAGAGAAAAAAGAAGGAAGAAGGGAAGAGGGAGTTAGGGAGGAGAGAAGGAAGAGGAGAAGAAAGGAGGAAGGAAGAAGTAGGAAAAGGAAGAGAAGAGGAGTAGGGAGGAAGAAAGAGAAGAGGAGGAGAGAAGAGAGAAGAAAGGAGGGTAGACGAAAGAGAAGTAGAAAAAGAAGGGGATATACAAGAAGATGAAAATAAAAGAAGAACTAAGATCATAAAGAAGACAAAGAAGAAGAAAGAGAAGAACACGAAGAACAAAAATAAAACAGATATAGAAGAAAGAAGAAGAAGTAAGAGACAAAAACGAAGAAGAAGAAAGAATTAAAAGAAGAATGACAAAAATCGGACAAAGAAGAAGAAAGAGAACACGGAACAAATACGATACTAGAAGAGAGAAAGAGAAAGAAGAAGAAGAAGAAGAAGAAATTAAAAAAAGAGAATAAGAACACGAAGAACAAAAATATGGATATAAGAAGAGAAGAAGTAGAAAGAGAAGAAGAATTCAAGAATAGAAAAAAAAAATCGACTCACACCGCCGGAGGTAGAAAATTATGCATCTGCAAGCGCCTGGAACTCTTTCTCTCTCATCATCCCTCTCATCTCTCTCGCTCCTGGATCACTTGTCAACTCTCACTGTGCAGGAAAGCTCTCGCTCATCGGCTCATTCGCTCCTCATGCTCCCTACTCTACGCACTCATCTACTTCCCGTCAACTCTCGCTCATCAGCTCTCGCTCTTCGCTCGAGTCGCGCCCGGTCGCTCCTCAGCTCTCAGCTCTCGCTCATCGCTCTCGTGCTCTCACTCTCTCGACTCTCCCGCTCTCGCTCGCTTCGCTCCTTGCTCTGCCGCATTCTCGCTCCTCCGCTCTCTGCTCTCACTCTCTGCTCTCGCTCTCGCTTCTCGCTCTCGTCTCACTCTCACTCTCACTCTCGCGTCTCGCTCTCAGCTCTCACTCTCACCGATCACGTCTCACTGCTCACTCATCTAATCTCTCTCTCTGCATCTCTCACTCTCTTTCATACTCTCTCTTCTCGCTCACTCTCTTTCTCATCTCTCGTCCGCATCTCTCTCGCTCGTCCGCTCTCTCTCTCCATCCTCTCATCAGGCTCCATAGATCTTGTTCTCTCTCCTCTCATCTCTCGACTCAGGGAGTTCCCCGAAATCTATACTCTCTTCCTCTCTCCTCGTATCTCTCTCTCTCTTCTCGTCCCTTCGTTTCTTTCTGTTCTCTGTCTCCTGTTCTCTCTCAGTCTCTCTCTGTCGTAACTCTTCTCTCTCTCATCCGTCTCACTCTCTCCCTCTCTCTCGCTCTCGCTCTCTCTGGTCTCACACGAGGATCAGCTTACTCCGAGTCGCCTCGGTCTTCAATCCCCTCGACTCAACCTACTGTATCTCGCTCGCTCTGTGCGAACTCGTCCGCATCGGCCTCTCTCTCTCTCTCCCGTCCGTCGGTCTCTCCGACTGTGTATCGCCTCTCCGTCTGACGGCCCTCGTCATCTCAGTCTCTCTCACTCACATACTACCTCTCAAACTCTCCGGCTGTCAGCTTCGACTCTCTAGCAGCATCTCTCCTCTCTCCCTTCTTTCTCCCTATCCCGTCTTCTTGTCTCTACAGGTCCCTCTGTCTCTCTCCTCTCTCTCTCTCCTCCGTCCGTCCCTCATCTCCTCTCTTCCCTCCAATCTCTCCTCTCTCTCGTCTCTCTTCTCTCCTCTCTCTGATCGATCTCTCCCCACCTCCTCGCCTTCTCCCTTCGGCTCGCTTCTCTCTCCTCCCCCCTCTCTCTCATCCTCCCTTCATCTCGTTCAGTCCTCTTTTCTCCTCTTCTCTCTTAGTTAACTTCCTTGCGGTTTAAAAAAAAAAAAAACTTTCGAAAGAAGACACAACGCATAAACCGCCGCGGGCGTAAAATGGGTATTCTTTGTTGCTATTACGTGAACAATGACAGACAAACAGAAAAAAAAAAAATACATTTATTATTTATACACATTGTAAAGGTACGGTTAGATGTATGTACAGGTAAAGCGGCCTGGAAACAGAAAAAAATATGGGAGAAAAAAAAATCTGTACACACGCCTTAAAAAAGGGAGATAAAAACATACGTCCTTTTTTGTTTTGTTTTTGTTTTTTTTGTGTTCTCTATTTTTTTGTCTGTTCCTGCTATCTGTTCTCCTCTTTTTATAGTCTTTTGATTCTTTTTTCCTTTTTCCCTTCTCTAGTCTTTCTCCTCTCTCTCTATCTCTCCGAATTTTATCTCTCCCATCTCGTATCCTCCTTCTCTCCTAATCCTATCTCTATTCTTATCCTATCCCACTTCTCTCTATCCCTATCTCTCTCCCTCTCGTCCGTTCTCCCTCTCTACCTCTCCTCTCTCCTCCCCTCATCACCCTCTCCCTCGGTCTCCTCCCCCTCACCCTCCCTCTCTCCCCTTTCCTCCCATTGCCTCAGCCCCCATCTTCCCTCCTCTCCGCATGACCTTTCCATATCTCTTCTTCTCCCTCTCCCTCTCTCTCCTTCTTTCCTTCCTTAATTCCCTTTTTTCCTCCTCCCTTCCCGCCGCCTCTCCTCCTCCCTCCCATCTCACCTCCCCCACCTCCCGTCTCTCTCTCCTTCTCCCTCTCGTCTCTACCTCCTCTCTCTCTCTCCCTCTTCTCATGCAACGGAATCAGCATCGATACACACCAACAAAACCCTAAGTACTCCATTCATGCACAGCCCTTGGGAAGGTCATGCGGGGGGGGTCATGCAGGGGGTTGGGGAGGGGAGGGGAGGCAGTGGGGAGGGGAGGGAGGGGGAGGAGAGGGGAGGGGAGGGGGAGAGTCATGCAGGGGAGGGAGGGGGAGGAGGGGAATCATGCAGGGGTGGGGAGGGGGAGGGGGGAGTCATGCAGGGAGGGGGGGGGGGGGGGGGGGGGGTTCGTCAGTGTTCAATTTCAGAGCTTTTGCATGACGCTTCGGTGAGTCTTGGGGAAGGGAAGGAGGAAAGATATTGATAATCGTGGGAATATGAGGGTTGAAGTGGAATAGGGAGATGGGTAGAGAGAGGGAAGGAGGGAGGAGAGAAGGGAGGAAGGGAGGGAGGAAGAGAGGGAGGAGAGGGAAGGAGGAGGAAGGAGGAAGGAGGAGGAAGAGAGGGAGGGAAGGAGGGAGGAAGAGAGAGAGGGAGGGAGGGAGGGAGGAGGGGGAGAGGGAAGGGGGGAGGGAGGGAGGGAGGGAAGGGAGAAGGGAAGAGGTGAGGGAAGGAGAGAGAGAGAGAGAGAGAGAGAGAGAGAGAGAGAGAAGAGAGAGAGAGAGAGAGAAAGAGAAAGAGAAAGAGAAAAAGAGAAAGAGAAAGAGAAAGAGAAAGCGAAAGCGAAAGCGAAAGCGAAAGACAAAGACAAAGACAAAAGAAAGAAGAAGAAGAGAAAAGAGAAAAATAAGAAAAAAAAGGAAAAAACAAAAAGAAAAAAGAACAAAAAGAAAAAGAAAAAAATAATAATAACACGTAGAAACAAACTCTCGACAAGAATAAACACGCACTAAAAGCACAAATGTATTTCTCTTATCACACAATGTGCGACACGTTAATAATTTTTGCCTTCTTTTTAATGGACTCGCACTAATGCAAAAAAAAATTAATCATAAATATTCGTTGCAAAATCAATGACACACTTCTATATCCAGCTGCAGTAAAATGAAAATGAAACTAAATCATGTACGATGTTGATTGAGAGAGGAGGGAAGGAGGGAGGGAGAGGGAGAAGGGAGAGAGGAGAGAGGGGGAGAGGGGAGAGGGGGAGGGGGAAGGGAGAGGGAGGGAGGGGGAGGGGGAGGGGGGGGAGGGGAGAGGGAAGAGGGAGAGAGAGAGAGAGAGAAAAAGAAGAGAAAGAAAAAAGAGAGAAAGAGAAAAAGAGAAAAAGAGAAAGAGAAAGAGAAAGACAGAAAGAGAGAAGAGAAAAAGAGAATCAGAGACAGGCAAACAGACAAATCAAACGAACCAATACGATAGATTTAAAAAATAAAATAAAAAGAGAGAGAAGGAGAGAGAGAGAGAGAGAAAGAGAGCATTTTCTCCAAGCTCAGTTGACCATGAATAGGGCCACGTGGGGGGGTGGGGGGTGGGGGGGGGGGGTGAAGGGGTTCCAAGTGGCCCAGTTAATGAGGGTTCGTTGATGGTTCTCATGGCGGGCGTGGCGTTCCTGGAGATTTAATGAGGGTTAATGAGGAGATGAGGTGAGGGAAGGAAGAAAAGGGGAAAGAGAGAATTGGAAAAGAAGGAAAAACTTTAATAGAATGGAGGAGAATGGAGGAGAGGAAGAGAAGGAGAAGATTGGAATAAATGAGGAGAATGAGGAGAATGGAAGAGGAGAATGAGGTGAAGGAAGAAAAGGGAAAAGAGAGAATTGGAAAAGAAGGAAAAAACTTTTATAGATGAGGAGAATAGAGGAGAGGAAGAGAAGGAAAAGCTGGAATAAATGAGGAGAATGGAGGAGGAGAATGAGGAGAAGGAAGGACAAGTTAAAGGGAGGATTGGAAAAGAAGGAAAAGCTGGAATAGATGAGGAGAATGGAAGAGGAGGAGAGTGAGGCGAAGGAAGGAAAAGGAAAAGGAGGATAAGAAAAGAAGGAGAAGCTGGAATAGATAAGGAGAAAGGAGGAGAGGAGTGAGGAGAGGATTGGAGTGAGGAGACGAAGTGAGGGAAGAGACTGACAAACAAAAAAGGAGGAGAAAGATGGAGGGATGGAAGCGAAAGGGGGAGTGGGAGGAGGAGAAGAAAGAAGAAAATAGGAGAGGAAAAAGATTGAGTGGAAGGAAAGGAAAGGAAGGAAAAGAAGGAAAAGAAGGAAAGGAAGAAGAAGAAATTGAGAAAAAGAAGTGGAATGGAAGAAAAGGAAAATTAGATTAGAAGTTACAAAGGATTGGAAAAGGGGAGAGACGAAGAAGAGGAATAAATATAAATAAAAAGATAGATATATAAAAAGACGAGAAAGAGAAAAGGGAAAGGAGAAGAGAATGAGAGAGAAGGAAAGAGAAAAAAACAAGAAGAAGGTGGAAGAGAATGAGAGAAAAACAAGAAAGAGAAAAAAGAAGGGAGAAAAGACCAAGAAGCGAAGATGGAAGAAGAAGAATAGAAGAACAAGGAGATAATAAAGAGCGTACTAAAGGAAGAGGAAGTAACCAAAGAGAAGAGAGAAAAGGTAATTTTTCCTTAGCCGAGAGTACTTGGAGTAAGAATAACACAAAAGATAATTACCACTTATGAAAGGAGAGAAGGAGAGAAAAAAAATCAACTTTTTCTTTTATACATAAAGGAAGAAAATATAACAAGACAAGTACATTATCAAAAAAAAAATAAATAAATAAAAAAAATAAATAATGATAATTATAATAATAATAATTAGATTATTTTTTAAGAATCTAGATCAGAAAAAAATGTAACAAGAATAGTATATTGTTTAAAAAATATATTTAAATTTAGTCTCTTTTTAAGAATTAAGATCGGGAAAATATAACAAGAATAGTAATTGATAAAAAAAAGGATCTTAAAGATAGATCATCACGATAGATAGAAAGGAGAATTTAAAAAAAGAGAGAGAAAGGGAGATAGAAGAAAGAGAAAGAAAAAAAAATACGATAGAAAATAAAACAAGATAATTAACACGAAACAAGA
>NW_020872424.1:678836-680149 GCF_003789085.1 Penaeus vannamei
CCCTTCTTCTATTCTCTCTCTCTCTCTCTTTCCATTTTCTAGGAATTTCTAGCAGCTCTTCCAACGGCTGCCTAATCAAATTTGGCGCCATTTTTGCCCATTTACATTTTTTGAAAATTGAGCGCCTTAACGAAGTATACATTACATCTCCATCTTTCTAACGGTTTTTAATCATATTCCTCTATTTCTAACCTCTTTCATTCACGCAGAAACGACGATAAGAAAGAAAAATAAGAATAAGAAAGATAATAAAAAGACAACGAACCCAAAAATATAAACGACTAAACCCGCAGCCACCCAGCCCGCAATAAGTGCAAGAAACAAGCGAGCATCGAGGCGGTCGGTACAGAGCATCAGAATTCAAGTCATAAGCACTCGGAACCTGTTAAAAGTGCTTGGATCCGCCAAACTTCCCCCTTTTCCCCTTTCTCTCCTTCCCTTGAACGAGATCCCCGGATGTTATGCATGCGAGAGAGATGTAATAAAGAGCAAAATCTAATTTGAATGTAGTCGCCATTTTCTTTTTTTCTTTTTCGTTTTTTTTTTCTCTTTCGAGGTGTGGATGGGGGGAGGGAGAGGAGAGAAGGAGGGAAGGAGGGGAAGGAGAGAAAGGAGGGAGGGTGGAAGGAGGAGAGAGGAGGAGGAAAGGAGGGAAAGGAGGAGAGACTACGGTATGTGGGAAAAGGGATATAATATAAAAAGGAAAGAAGAAAAATGGTAAAAATGGGCGTGGTATGTTGTCATGAATGTTAGGATGTTTGGAATAAAGGCAAATGGTCTTGGTGGTGGAAAATTTGGGAAAGGGAGAGGATATGGAAAGAGGAACTGGGATAGAGGAGAGAGGAGAGAGAGAGAGAGAGAGAGAGAGAGAGAGAGAGAGAGAGAGAGAGAGAGAGAGAGAGAGAGAGAGAGAGAGAGAGAGAGAGAAGAGAGAGAGAGAAGAGAAAGACAGACAGAAAGAAAGAGAGAGAGAGAGAGAGACAAACAGAAAGAGAGAAGAGAGAGGAAGAAGAAGAGAAGAAAGAAAGAGAAAGCATACATAACAAACAACAGAGAACAGACGGAATAGAAACACATTCCAAAAATAACAGAAAAACAAAAAAAACAAAAAACAAAAAACAAAGAATGTTACAGCAAAGGCCCAACGATTTTTTTTTTTTAAAGCGGACAGACAAAACGAAAATGAGAGAGGGCGGAAAGAGAGAGTAAATTTCATTCAAAAGCAAAACAAGAAGGAGAGAGATACAACAGAGACGTAAAAAATATTACATCACAAAAGAGACGCAGAAGAAACAATAGCGAAAGAGTAGCAC
>NW_020872424.1:696205-698705 GCF_003789085.1 Penaeus vannamei
AGAGAGAGAGAGAGAGAGAGAGAGAGAAAGGGGAAGCGTTAGTAACTATTCTGTGTTGTCTTTCTCTTTTCATTCTTCTCCCTTCTCGCTCCTCTCTTCTCCCTCCTCTCTTCTTCTTCCTCCCTCCTCTTTCCTCTTCCCTCCTTCCTTTCCTAACTTCCTCCTCCCTGTTCTCTCCTCCTTTCTTCCTTTCTTCCTTCTCCCATCTCCCTCCTCTTCCCTCTCTTCTCCCCCTCTCCCTTCCTACCATCTCCCTTCTTTTCTTCACACGCATTCCGACAAACACACAAATTCTTTCCCAACAAAAACAAACAAAAACACAAAGAAAACATATCTCAAACAAACCAAAAAAACACACACACAAACAAACAAAATATACACAAACAAACAAACAAAACAAAGCTCTCCCACCAAACTAAACAAAAATAACTACAAAAAAACAAAACAAGCTCTTTTGGAAGCTATTTTGTCAAACTTCACGGAAATATATATTTCTCTAACTCGTCAAACAAGAAACAATTACACTTATGCTCTTCCAAAGTAAGCAAACAAATACCTTCCCGACAACCTAGACAGAATTACTTACAAACAAATGCTCTCCCAACAAACGAAAGCAAACACACGAACAAACAAACAAACAAAAAAACGCTCTACCACGTACCTAGACATAAATCCTCACAAACAAAGGTTCCTCCGTCAAACAAACGATCTTCCTCTAACCACAAACAACCTCTCTTTCACCAACCACAAACAAAAAGCTCTCTGACAAGCGAAAGATTTCTCGCTAACTAAAACTCTCTGACTAACAAAAGTTTCTCTAACAAAATCTCTCTCACTAATAAAATCTCTCTGACTAACAAAAATTCTCTTACTAACAAAAGTTTCTCTGACTAACAAAATCTCTTACTAACAAAAGCTCTTGGACTAACAAAATCTCTCACTAACTAAAGCTCTCTGACTAACAAACCAAATCTCATTCCTCGAACCTACCTTGCTTGATTAACCTCCAAACAAACGCTGTCCCGCTAACCACAAACAAATCCCTATCTCTCTCTCTAACAAACCAGAGCGTCTTTCGGAACCTACCTTCCTCTTAAAACGAAGCCAAACAAGAGCTCTCTCACTAACCAAAGCTCTCTGACTAACAAAAGCTCTCTCACTAACAAACCAAACATTCCTCGGACCTACTTTGCTTGTTTAGTTTCCAAACGACCTTCAAACGACGGCAAACAAGAGCTCCCTTACTAACCACCGTCCACAGCTCTCCCACTAACCACAAACAAAAAGCTCTGTCACTAACAAAAGGCCTCTCACCTCTCACTAACCAAAGCTCTCCCACCAAAAACAGCTCTTTGACTAACTAAAGCTCTCTCGCTAACAAAACCTCCCTCCCCAAACCCCAATCCCCGCCTCCCCCACAACCCCAAGAACCTCCTTCCTACTTCCCCAACCNAGCTGCCTATATATTCCATTCTCTCCTGGTGGAGGCGTCGACGGTGGAGGCCTCCGTGATCGCACCGCTGCCTGGGCGTGGACTTAAGGACTCCATAGCGGGGTACTGGAGGACGCTCGGAGGCGACAAACACAGGGAGTTATATGCGAAGGGGAAAATGTTTACGGTCTGCGGCGCTTCCAGGATGCTAGGCTTTTGGGGGGGAGGGGGGTTGTAGGCTTCCTTGGTGAATTTCCTTTTTTTTTAAGAAGGTGGGGCCTCTTTTTTTGTTTTTGTTTCTTTTAAGGAGTGGGGCGGGTTTCTGAGTTTTATTTTGTTTTCTCTTTTCTTGGTTTTTGGGTTTTGGTGTTTTTTTGTGTGGACTTTTTTGGGTTTGTTTTCTTTTGATTTGTTTCTTTGAATGGGGTGGGGGTTGGGTAGGGTGTTTTTTCTTTTTTTGAAAATGGGGGATGGGGGGTGCTAATATATATTTTTGATTCTCGTTTCACTGGATTTTCAAAAAAAGAATTCTATGGAAATAAAGATTGATAGAAAGGGGGTTTCTATATCCTTTTTCTGGTTTTATTTCCGTTTTCTTCTTTTTCACTCAAACAACTTTTTTGATTGTTGCATCAAGAGCGCAAAACATTGAAAACATCTAATAATATCCTCTATAGAAATAAGAAAAAAGAAAAAATATAAACATATATAAATTTATGAATAACTTCTCTTTTTTAAAATATATATCCTGGTAAAGTGTGTTAAGAACTGTGCAACTTCACACGTGTTTTTTTTTTCTTTTTTTTTTTTTGCAACGAGGGCAGTTGATCACCTGCACGACAGGTCACGAGCACACGTATGTCACCGAGGTCACAGGTCAGGTCAAAGTTCACTTCCAGAACTTACGTAATCCTTTTTTTTTTTTGTTATTAAGAGATGTACTTCACTACGAGAACACAAAGCCACAATAACTTATAAACAGACACTTTTTAATATATATTTTTTTTTATTTATATTGCTATCTTGCTTTCTATTTAGAAATTATAATAATAATAATAACAAAATCGT
>NW_020872424.1:701205-708705 GCF_003789085.1 Penaeus vannamei
CGTATCTGGGATTTGGTTATACCTTCCTTTTCTTATCTATTCTTATTCTTTTCTTTCTTTGTCTAATATCTTCATTGTTGTTGTTATTACGTTTCTAATGCATTAATACCATTCATTTGTTATATCATCCATTAAGTATTTTAGTTATTATTATCATTGTTTCTCAAGATTATGAATATCAATTACTATTATTATTATCTACTGCTCGTTATTATCATTATCATTACTATCATATCATTATTATCATTTTTGTTATTATCATCATTATCATATTTCTCTCTACATATTTTCTTTTAGAAATATTTTACATATATCTTTCCCTTATTGCGTTTTTTTGTTTGTTTGTTGTTTCTTTGTTTGTTTATTTACAAGGTAACATTTTCTTCTTTCAGTAAAAAAAAAACAATATTTTTTTTTCCTCTAATATGGCTGAGATTTTTATCCTTTTTTTTTTTTTTAGAAAACTTTTATTCTAAAACCTTGAAATAGTTTTTTGAGACGCTTGAGAAATATGATTTGAATATAAAAGAAAAAAGATCTTAATTTCGTTTTCAATTTTCATCCTTTTAAATACATTTTCTTTTTTCTTTTACTTGAAAAATATTTAGGTATTAACCTAACATATATATATTATATATATATATATATAATATATGTATATATATATATATATATATAATATATATATATATATATAATATATATATATATTATATAGTATATATAGTAATCTGGTGTATATATATATATATATATTATATATATATATATATATATATATTAATATGTATATAAATTATTATTATATATTATATCTATATATATATTATATATCCTATCTAGCTAAAATATCCCATCTTATTGTCCTGCTCCTCTTCTCTTCTCCTCTTCTTCCTTCTCCTCTCCCCGTCTCTCTCTTTCTCTCTCTCTCTCCTCTTTCTCTCTCTATCTCTCTATCTTATCTAATTCTATCTATTTATCTATTATCTATCTATCTGTCTATACATTTCCTCCTTTCCTCTCCGCTCCCGCATGCAAAGAAAACACCACATATTCCGGCAAAAGGAAATGAAATATTGAAAGTGACAAGCGAAAAACAATGACAAAAAGGAAAAGAGGAAAAACAGAGACAAAAAAAAAAAAAAAAAAAAAAAACTGACAATATTATGCAAAATGAAGTTCTTGGAAAAGAAATGAAAGAAATGGAGAATCAATTTTACTTTCATGGAATGTGTTGGGAGGAAAGATAGAGAGAGAAAGAATACTTGCTTGCCTCTTCTCCTCCTCCTCCTCCTCTTCCCATTCTCCTCTCTCTCCTCCTCCTCTAGCTGCCTCATTCTTCCTCACCTCCTCCTTCTCCTTCCCATCATCCTCCAAGTCATCCTCTCCTCCTCCTCCTCTTCTTCGCTCCTCCCTCCTCCTTCCTCCTATCCTCCTCCTTCCTCCTCATCCTCCTCCTCCTCTCTCCTCCCTACCCTCTTTCCTCCCCTCCTCCCTACCTCTCTCCTCCTCTCTCCCATCCTCCTCCTCCTCCTCTCCCTCCTCCTCCTCTCCTTCTCCTCCTCCTTCTCCTCCTCTCTCCTACGCCGGCTCCTCAAGCGCCTCCTCCTCTCCGGTGCACCTCTCCTGAACTCCTTGGTCACGATCACAAAAAAAAAGAAAATATAGAAAAAAAAATACAAAAAGAAAAAGAAAGAGAAAAACGTAAGAACGAAATAAAAAGAAAGAAAATGAAGAAATAAAATGTTTGGGAAAGAAGAAGTGGGGAAAAAAGAAAAAGATTTGGAAGTAAATAAAAGAATGATGAAGGACGTGAAAAAGGAACCAAAACAGAAAAAAGAAAAAAAGTAAAGTAACAAGAAAAGAAATGGAAAATAATATGATGCAAAAGAAGAAGGAAAGAGAAAAAAATTGTAAGGAATTTTAAAAAAACGATGAAGGACAAATGGTAGATATAAAGAGAGACAATACATGGATAAATGCATAGATAGATAAATAGATAAACAGAGAAAGACACAGAAAGAGAGACAGAGACAGAAAAAAAGACAAAGAATACAAACATACACACACACACGACAGATAGATAGACAAACAAATATACGCCGAAAAAAATAAAGAAAGAGAGAAGAAAAGAGGAGAACAACAAACCAAGAGTAAAGAGGAAGGGGGGAGGGGGGGAGGGGGACCTGAACCTCAAACGGGCTATCTCTTTGTCATCAAAGTTTCAGGCAAGAGAAGAGAGAGAGAAAAGAAACAAACGAAAGACTAAAATACACGAAGAAGATAGATAACAGAGGCAGAGAGAGAGAGAACAAAAAATAGACGAGAAAATAGATAACAAGAGGTAGAGAGAGAGAGAGAGAGAGAGAGAGAGAAGAGAGAGAGAGAGAGAGAGAGAGAGAGAGAGAGAGAGAGAGAGAGAGAGAGAGAGAGAGAGACAAGAAACAAACGAAAGATAAAAAATATCCGAGAAAATAGACAACAAATAATAAGGAGAGAAAGACAAAAATAAGACAAAACACTTTTCCGAAAGAAAAAAAGAAGAATGGATAAAAGACAAAAAAGAAAAGAAAATTAAAATAAACTCTCACAGGGAAAAAAAAAAAAAAAAAAAAAAAAAAAAGAAAAAGGTAAAAATATATATATATATGCCCAAGGTGAGAGAGCGTGTGAGTGTGAGGTGTGAGGTAGGTGAGGAGTGAGGGTTAGTTGTGGAAAATGAGGAACGCCCGAGGCAGACCTGAGGGGAGGAACGTAATTAAACCAGTGAGGGAAAAAGGGGGAGAGGGAGGGAGAGAAAAGGGGAGAGAGAGAGGAGGGAGAGAGGGGAGAGAGAGAGAGAGAGAGGGAGAGAGAGAGAGAGAGAGGGGAGAGAAAGAGAGAGAGGGAGAGAAAGGGAGAGAGAGGGGAGAGGAGAGGGGTAGAAAAAGGGAGAGAGAGGGAGAGAAAGAGAGAGAGGGGAGAGAAAGGGAGAGGAGAGAAAGGGAGAGGAGAAGAAAAGGGAGAGAGTAAGGAAAGAGGGAAAGGATGAAAGGAGAGAGAGAGCACAAAGGAAAATGGGAGGAAGGAGGGAGGTAGGCAGAGGGGAAACGGGGGGGGGGGCAGAGAGGGAAACAGTGAGGAAGAGAGAAGGGGGAGAAGAAAGAGGGAAAAAGGGGAGGAGGGGGAGAGGAAGAGGAAAGAAGGACGGAAAAAAGAAGGGATGAAATGGAAGAGAGATGGAGAGAAAGGATGGAGGAAAGGAGAAAAATAAGAGAGAAAGACGGGAGAGAGAGACAAACCGAGAAAAGTAGAAAAAGTAAAATTAAGGAAAGGACCAAAAGAAGGAATAAGGAAGATGAAAAGAGTAAATGAGGGAAGTAAGAGACGGAGAAGACGAAGAGGGGAGACAAGGAGGGGGAAGAAGAGGGGAGAAAGCGGTCAGTCCTTTCCCTTGGACACAAAAAATGTGGTTGAATCTTTGTTTATGGCTTTCAGGGATGCTTTCGACTCTCCATTTGGTATAGGTTTTAGGAGACAGAGAGAGAGAGAGAGGGAGGGAGAGGAGAGAGGAGAAGAGGGAGAGAGAGAGAGAGAGAGAGAGAGAGAGAGAGAGAGAGAGAGAGAGAGAGAGAGAGAAGAGAAGAGAGAGAGGAGAGAGAGAGAGAGGGAGAGAGAGAGAGGAGAGAGAGAGAGAGAGAGAGAGAGAGAGAGAGAGAGAGAGAGAGAGAAGAGAAGAGAGAGAGGAGAGAGGAGAGAGGAGGGAGAGGAGAGAGAGAGAGAGAGAGAGAGAAGAGAGAGGAGAGAGGAGAGAGAGAGGAGAGAGGAGAAGAGAGAGAGAGAGAGAGAGAGAGAGAGAGGAGAGAGAGGGAAGAGGAAAGAGAGAGAGAGAGAGAGAGAGAGAGAGAGAGAGAGAGAGAGAGAGAGAGAGAGAGAGAGAGAGAGAGAGAGAGAGAGAGAGAGAGAGAGATGGGAGAGAGAGAGAGAGAGAGAGAGAGAGAGAGAGAGAGAGAAGAGAGGAGAGAGAGAGAGAGAGAGAGAGAGAGAGAGAGAGAGAGAGAGAGAGAGAGAGAGAGAGAGAGAGAAGAGAGAGAAGAGAGAGAGAGAGAGAGAGAGAGAGAGAGAGAGGAGAGAGAGAAGAGAGAGAGAGAGAGAGAGAGAGAGAGAGAGAGAGAGAGAGAGAGAGAGAGAGAGAGAGAGAGAGAGAGAGAGAGAGAGAGAGAGAGAGACAGAGAGAGACAGAGACAGAGACAGAGACAGAGACAGACAGAGACAGAGAATATAGAAAGAGAGAAAGCATCAGTAGAACATATGAGGTTATTTCCCGTGATCCCCCTGAGACTCACATATCCCAGCACCAAGACAGAGAAACCTCAAACCCTTACAGACTGCCCATAGCCAACATGAATTGCCAAACCACCAATTAGGGTCAATATGGGACGAAAAAGAATCAGAGACAAAGACCCTACTTCCTCAGGTAGACGAGCTTTGGTAATGTTTTGGTCAAGTAAAGGTGGCGGTCTGTAAAGTAGACGACACCAAAAATACCTTTTATGCAATTGCTAACGATGAGACAATCGAAAAAGCATGTCCACAGACTGCAAAGCAATTTTTCAGAAACATCAATTCGAGATCCAAGAGCCTCCAGAATATAACGCCATGAAGACAGTAACTATTCGAAACATGGACCGACAAATCATTGACTATGAAGGAGAGAAATTAAAGAAAACCGACAGAGATAACGGCAAAGACGAAGAGGTGATTAAGCTCCCCAACGCCCCAACAGTCATCAAGGTACGGTACGAAACCATCCAGATGACCAAGAAAGATCTAGGAATGTGTGTGTATGACTCAATGTAGACCGAGTTGAGTATTTCGACACTTCTATGATGCAATATGTACAAGGTCAGAAAACAACTATGTGCGGAGAAACGTCACAACAAGGGCAGACTGAGAGCGACGAGGAATACACACTCCCGCGCCCGATACACCACCAAGAGGAAGAGGAACCCCGCCCGAAGCCACGAAGACAACCCGAACGGAAAGCCAGCGCGACGAGAGTGAAGCTGCCAGAGATCAAGACTGCGAGCGAGAGTAGAAAGCCTAGGGTTCATCCCCAGGAGACCATCGCACAGAGAGATCTCACAGTTCATCCAGACGAAACTAATAAATACTCTACTAAAGTACACATACTAACGTACTACTATCATGCTAACCATACTACCAACCCGACATATACGACGACCAAATCATCAGAGATCAGATCCACAGCAGAATCATCGTCCTGAGCGCCTACAGGATACAGTATGTGGAAGAAGATGCATTCAACAGCATCACTAACGGGACGAGAAGCGACCACCACACTGCCTATAAGTCCTCTACAGACCCTGACATAGTATCAAAGGCACTCCTAAACAAAGCATGTCCTTAAATAGATTCAAAATAATACAACATAACGTCCTAAATTGGCGCACGAGAAAACAGTTATCTGCAAGACCCACCTGTCGGGTATCCTGTAGTTGTGTGTCCTAATTATAAAGAGCACTCGGGACCTCAGTCAGTTTCCAAGTGGACGTTCGTGCGTGCGTGCGGCGGCGATCTTATGCGTGTGTGCGTGAGGACGAACTCTCCAACACGTATCTGCAGGAAGACCCAGACATTGAATTAATCAATGCTCACTGTCTCCGGAATAACGAGCTGATAAAGATCTTTGGCTACTACGTCCGTCAAAGAAACATACTAAACGAGGGCGATGCAGGAGTTGCCATATGCACCAGAAGAAACATCAAGCACAGAATCATAGACGATTTTACGTTTTACATTTGCATTTAGGATTTCATTTGGGTAGTGGAGGTGTATTGCCAAACCGCTAATATGTTTTTAGATAAGTAATTTAGTAAAATTCAATGTTTAACAGCTATTAGATAAATCAGTAACATTACCTTTTGTGCAATAATTGCTGGATGAAATATTGTGAATGTTTATTTCATTAGGAGGGGAACATTCGAGAAGGAAATCTTCAACCCTGTCAGCCTCGCCCCGTGTCGTGTCAGCCTGACGCGAATCTCCGGAAGCAGGTGGGTAAAGCTTTGTGCTTGTGTTGTCCTCAATTTATAGGGGGAATGAGATAAGTTGGGGACTTTTGTAGTTTAGTAAAAGGGGGAATGAGATAAGTTGGGGACTTTTGTAGTTTAGTAAAAGGGGGAATTTTTAAGGGGGACTTTTGTAGTTTAGTAAAAGGGGGAATGAGATAAGTTGGGGACTTTTGTAGTTTAGTAAAAGGGGGAATGAGATAAGTTGGGGACTTTTGTAGTTTATTAAAAGGGGGAATGTTATAAGTTGGGGACTTTTTTAGTTTAGCAAAAGGGGGAATGAGATAAGTTGGGGACTTTTGTAGTTTAGTAAAATGTAGTCGGATTTATATACTAGATAATAGCCTATATCCGTTTGGCGTTAATCTGTCTGGAGGCAGGGTATGGCAAAGCGGAGGAGGGAAGCGCTGTGTTGCGTCTATAGGGGCCATTTTTGCCGTCCCTAGACTGGCTTTCTTGTCCTAGAAGCGGAGAGAATAAGAGTCGGAGAGTGGATGGTGGCTTGTCTAAGACGACGGCACCGCAGTATCTAGCTAAGTGACAATACAACAGCATTTAGGTTATTTTTTGTGCTATGAGTGCATAAATTGTATGAAAATTGGTGTTTTTTGTTGTGATGCAGATGTTTTTTTTTTTTTTTTAATTATCATTATTTTTTGGTACATTTTTTCCATATCCAGCGATCATTCTAGAAGATATACATTTAGGTTTTGTTTTATCCATCCTCATGTAAGTGGCTCATAGATATTGACTGATTCACACGCACGCACGCACACGCACATATGCACACGCACGCGCACACACACACACACACATATATATATATATATATATATATATATATATATATATATATATATATATATATATATATATATATACACATATCTATATACAGCGTGTGTGTGAATGTATGTATGTATATTTTATAAGTGTCTGTGTAATGTTTGCTTTCAGACAATCTTCTCTCCCCATTTTGCTTTTCACAAAATTCCGCCAAAAACACGAAAAAGGAATTTCATTGGCAGTTCTTAAGTAGGCAAGAAGAGCTAACAGAGAGTGAAAGAGTAAGCAGAGAAGAGACAGACAGAAGAGGTAATTAGGAAAGAGCAAAGAGTAACTGCAGGAAAATGTGAAAGCTTTAGAAAGAAAAGAAAAAGAAACGGAAAAAGATAGAGGGTAAAGTAGACATGAATTAAGTTTAAAAATGAAAGAGAAAGACCTTACATAACAGCGGAAAGGACACAACATTTTTCGTTTTTTTTCTTCTTTATTTTGCATTAAAATTGTTTCTTTTTCTTCTTTCTTTCTATCTCTCTCTCTTCTTTACTTCTTTTTTCTTTCTTGTCGCTGTTTTGTTAGTGTCATGTTAAAAAATTCTATCTCTCGCTTTTTGTTTCTCATTTACTGTACACATATGAACACATAT
>NW_020872424.1:718705-731290 GCF_003789085.1 Penaeus vannamei
GACACGGCGCGGCCTGCTGGTGCCCGTCCGCGCGCAGGGACGTCGGACTCTCGCCGTCCGCGCTCTCGCCGCTCACACGTCCCGCGACGCTCCGACCTCCTTGGTGTGTGTCCCGCGCTCCTCCGCCGACGGGAGTGCGTGCGCTGGTGCGAGCGCCCTTTCCTTGCGTGTGCGCGTGCCTTCGTGTCGACCTTGGCGAGTGATCCTTCGCACGACCTTTGTCAGTGAGTGAGCCTCCGGGGTCCGCTGGGATTCCTGAAGGGGCAGCGGCTGGGATGCCCCGGGTCGTGCTGATGCTGTCACCCACGGCGCCGCGGGGGGACCTTCGGTGATTTCTGTGCTCGCATGCTATGAGGCGGCGCAAAGGGAGTATTTTCGAAAGTGTTGTGAGCCGTTCAGTGCGATGTGACTTGGTCGTTGCCAGTGATGCGAGGTGTCGTGAGAAACGTCCGAGAAACGTTCGCTTTAGAAATGTTCCCCCTGCACGAGTGACAGAAAACGCGATGTGCTAGGCGGCGACCGCGGCGCAGACAGCACGCGTGGGCCTCTCGGCGGCGCCCGAGCCTCTGAGCGCCGCGTTGACTCACCCGTGACTCAGGCGCCCAGCCAGCCCTACCTGCCACCGCTCACGCCCACGCGCGTCGCTCAACACGCCCGAGCACGCGCGCCCACGCCCCGACGCGTTCCCGGCACCTGCTCCCCGACGTGCGGCTCCCACCAGGCTTTCGGACACCGCAAGCAGGATGACCGTCGCCGTGGCCGCCTCTCTGACGGACTTGCCGCTCTCCCTCGCCCTGCTGCTTGGCATGGATGACACCACGGACGCCCCCATGCGGCACCCCCGGCCCCCCTCGCCCCCCCCCACCGTCTTCGCCCCCTACACCCCGCCGCTGTCACCACGTCCTACGCCTCGCTCTCCACGCCCAAGCCCACGCACGAGTCCTTCGCAGCACAAAGTCAGCCTACGAGTACCTTCGACCTCTTCGCCGCGGGTCCGGCCGCCCCGGGGCGTCGCTCTCGTGGGAGGGCGTGTCCCCGGACCCCGCCCTCACGCCCTCGCTCAGCCTTTACGGGTCCCCCGGCATCCCCGGGCCCTCCCCCCGCCCACGGCCACCCCGGAGGCCACGCACTCAGGCCACCCGCACGGCGCCGCGAGTGCCACGGCGGCCGACAGCCCCTTCGCCGCCGCGCCGCCCACGCGCCCCGCCGCGCGCCCGCCCGCTCAGGGACTCGTACTTCTCGGGCGCGCAGGACGCGCCCTTCACGCAGTTCCCCGACGACGAGCCGGGCCCGTCCGACTGGCGCAGCATCACGGGCGCCACCGTGTGCCTGGAGGGCTGGGAGGAGGGCGACCTGCGGCAGGTATGGCCGGCCTCCAGCACGCCCATGGCCTCCCCGGGCCTGGGCGCCTCCTCCGACGCGTGGGCGTGGCGCCGCAGAGCTCCGTCCCGCAGGAGCCGTGGCCGCTCCCTCCGCCCTACGAGCTCGCGCTCAGCCCGGCCAGCAGGGAGGTCGCGCAGGGGCTCCTCCTCCAGGGGGCCTCCGCCCCCGGGGCCGCCGCTCGGCCTCGCGCTCCGCTCAGCCCCGACCGGCGCAGCGCCGACCCCCTCCCCCGGGGCGACTTCCCGCCCCGCTCGCCGCTGGCGCCGCCCCGCGTCCCCCCGCGACGCCCGCCACGCCGAGCGACGCCGCTGGCGGCGGCGGGAGCAGCCGCAGGAAGAGCAGCCGCGGCAGGAGGGCCAGCAGGAGCGTGAAGAGGCGCGAGAGTGGCGGGGGCGTGGCAGCGGGTGGCGGCGCTCGCCGCGGCGACCCCGCTGCTCACACAGTCTGGTCCACATGGACAGAGCGGAGGAGCACGGCCGGTGGAGGCTGGGGGGCCAGTCCCCCAGGGAAGGCTCCCCCGGCCACCGGTTCGGCCCACACGCCCACGAGAGCAGCCAGGACGACGACGAAGACGACGACGACGAAGAGCACGAGGCCAAGTGTGCGTCCCGCCAGTGTGAGTCCGAGTTTGAACTGTTTGAACTGCGCGCGCAGCCGCTCGCTGCCACCGTGTGCGGCGCAGTCACCGCTGCGCCCTCTGTAAACACGGCAGTCAGTGTCACGGCCCGAGCCTGGCCGTCCCCGAGTGCCAGCCTCGCCGTGCCAGGCCAGGCGAGGCACCGACCACGTGTTCCGGCGTCACAGCGTAACGTGCAAAGTGTGAGACGAGGCGAGCGAGAGCGAAGCTCCGCCCCCGTCATGCGGCCCTCCCTCCCTCCCTTCCCCGCCACGCCCTCCAGCCCCTCCCTCACGTAATCCGAAGTCACACATACATCGCGGGCCTCTCACGCCCGCAGAAAGCGCCGAGAAAAGCACTGCAGTATGGAAACTGCGCCATTAACCACTTCCTGCATGCACCAGCGGATGCTGACGGCAGGGAGACCGTTGGTTACCTTCCAGGAATCGTGCGGCGGTAAAGTGGCGAGGGACGGGGAGGGGCGGGCCAGGGGCGGGCCAGGGGAGGGGGAGGGGGAGCGGGGTGTGTGTGGCCGCGCTGAGTTTAGGGACCTCTTGTAGAACCATGCCAGGCACACGCTGAGCCCGCCGGAGCTGAGTTCGGTGGGTTCTCGAGGGTTTCATCTCTCTCTTGTTTTGGGCGACGCGATTTTCTCTTTTGAAACCCATCTAAAGCGATTCCATTCTCTTTATTATGCAATTTCGTTGCCCTCTCTTCAATACGTTAACGAGGCCGTTTCCAAGATCGCGATTCTGACGCAAAGAGAATGGTAGTTCCTTCGTATACCCTTGCGATGCTCTTCTCTAGGGACGTTTATCAACCGAAAGAAAACCAATTCAAAAAAATATATATATATAACCCTCCCCCCAAAAAAAAAAGTAAGGAAAAAAATCAAAACCAAACCAAATACATTAGAGGAAAAAGGAGAAGAGATATATTTGATTAAGAAAAAAAAAAAAGCAGCAAAGACAAGACCCCCCAAAAAAAAAGACAAAGATAAGATAAAACCTTTACCCGAAGACTCCATTCACTCCCTCCGGTACGATCTCTCTCTCTCTCTCTCTCTCTCTCTCTCACTCTCTCTCTCGTCGCTAAGAGGCCGAGAGGGCGACTTGGACGCAGCCCTGAAGGATCGGAGGCCCGCGAGAGGATGCCCTCTGCTTCTGCTTTCTGAAAAATATCCAGAGGCGCCGCAGTGGTCGCAGGATCGCCGGAAATATGACCGCCGCCGAAGAGAGACTTTCCCCTTGGGGTCGGGCCGGGGAGAGGGGGGAGGGGAGGATGGGGAGAGGGAGGGGAGGGGAGGATGAGGAAGAGGGGGATGGGGGGAGGATGGGGAAGGGGGTTGGGTAGAGCGACAAGATCCCTCCGCCAGATGGGCAGGAGAAGAGAGAGAGAGAGAGAGAGAGGAGGAGGAGGAGGAGAGGGTGTTGGGGTTCCTTGAGGGGTTTCGGTGGGGTTCAGAAAGGGTTCTGGTGAGGTTCCTTGAGAGGGGGGGTGGAGTTCCTTGAGAGGGGGTTGGTGGGGTTCCTTAGGTTCCTTGAGAGGGTTGGGGGGGTGGGGTTCCTAGGGGTTCTGGTGAGGTTCCTTGAGAGGGGGGTGGAGTTGAGAGGGGGGGTTGGTGGGTTCCTTGGGGTTCTAGGTGAGGTTCCTTGAGAGGGGGGGGGTTGGGGGTTCCTTAGGGTTCTGGCGAGGTTCTTGAAGGGTTTAGGATGAGGTTCTTTGAAGGGCCTATGATAAGGTTCCTTTGAGGTTCCTGAAGGGTTTAAGATGAAGTTCCTAAGAGGTTCTACTGAGACTCTTAAGGCTTGCTGTTGGGGTTCCTTTGGGGTTTTGATGAGGTGTCCGAGAGGTTCTATTGAGGTTCATGAAGGGTTTTAATGAAGTTCTTTCGAGGTTCTTCGGAATTTTGATGAGAGAAGGAACATTATCATTATTATTATTATATTATTATTATTATTATTATTATATTATTATTATTATTATTATTATTATCATTATTATTATTATTATTATTATTATTATTATTATTATTATTATTATTATTATTATTATTATTATTATTATTATTATTATTATTATCATTATCATCATCATCATCATTATTAATTTTATCATTGTTATTATTACTCTTATTATTATTATTATTATTATTATTGTTGTTTGTTGTTATTAATTATCATTACTATTATTATTATCATTTAATATTACTATCATTAAAATTATTATCATCACTATTATCCTTATTATTATCATCATTCTTTTTAATATATTCATTCATACCATTATTATTATCATTATCATGGTCATTATTCTTACTATCATTATCATCATCATTATTATTATTTCTATTATCATTAATATTATCATTGCTATATCATTATCATTATTATCATGATTATTATTCAATATTACTTATTATCATTATCTAATCTCTCTGTATTTACAAGCCAAATAGCTTCTAAGACAAATATATAAATCTTAATAGACAATTTGTTATGGAAAATGAAGAAAAAGGAAAAGAAAAAAATGAAACCGGAACATGTAGGAGAGAGAGAGAGAGAGAGAGAGAGAGAGAAGAGAGAGAGAGAGAGAGAGAGAGAGAGAGAGAGAGAGAGAGAGAGAGAGAGAGAGAGAGAGAGAGAGAGAGAGAGAGAGAAGAGAGAGAGAGAGAGGGAAGAGAGAGAGAGAGAGAGAGAGAGAGAGAGAGAGAAAAGAGAGAGAGAAGAGAGAGAAGAGGAGAGAGAGAGAGAGAGAGAGAGAGAGAGAGAGAGAGAGAGAGAGAGAGAGAGAGAGAGAGAAGAGAGAGAGAGAGAGAGAGAGAGAGAGAGAGAGAGAGAGAGAGAGAGAGAGAGAGAGAGAGAGAGAGAGAGAGAGGAACCATCTCTCTCTCACATGTGTTTCCGGCGATTCTTGGAACGGAATTACCGATCGCTTGGTCACGTGATCTCATGGTCGTTATGGCAACCCTCCCACGTTTCGAGTTTTTATACCGCTCCTCTCAGGTGGAGAGAGAATGTCTGTGTCTGTCTGTCTGTCTCTTTGTATGTGTGGCTGTATGTCTGGTTATCTATCTTATCTGTCTGTCTACATGTCTATCTATTTATCAATCTATCCATCTATCTCTTTATCTATCTGCCTTCCTGTCTTTTAGTCTATCAATCTCTCTATCTATCTATCTGTCCGTCAATCTATATATCTGTCTATATATCTATCTTTCTATCTATCATCTTTTCTTATCTAAATATAGTTGATTATATGCTTTGTATTAAGCATGTGAGTTTTGAGGTTAATAATTTTCAGCCAAAGAAAAAAAGAAGAAAAAATGTATATATATAAAATCCTATTTTAATATACATAATATATTTCATCAGAGGAATATAACAAACACCTATAGTATTAAATAACTGATTAATTGATATATTTATCAAATAATTTTTTCCTGTACTTTTTTTATTATTTTCATGACCCTAATTTTACACCAAAATTATATTTCTTACGTTCGCTTTTTTCTAATTAAATATATCACATTCGTTCATTGGATAACAAGCAATAAAACAAAATAATATTTTCTTATTTTCACTATCTGTCAATTTGATATATAATAATCCTCAATTTGATACTAAAATAATCATAACAATCATGTTTCTCCCGTTCGTTGCCCTTTAACAGGTCATATTCCTCCATGTTCACCAGTTGTTCATCATCTCCGAACGCTTCATGTTCACCTCCCTCATGTTCACTCACTTTTTTTTTTTTTTTTTTTTTTTTTTTTTTTTTTTTTTTTTTAAGGGACGGTGGCAAGGGTCGCATTGTTCATGGAAATTGCCCGAGGAAGGAAGATGGGTTACTCCTTCTTCTTTTATTCTCATTTCTATCTCTCTCTTTCTTCCCTATTTTTTCATTATTTCTTTCTTTCTTTGTTTATTCATTTCTCCTCTTTTTTCTTTTTTTTCAAATTTCTGTCTTTCTCTTTATTTCCCTATCTTTTTCTTCCCTTTTATTTTTCAATCACTCCTTATCTCTTTCTCTCTTTCTCCTCCTTTCTCTATTTTTTTTACAAGGTTTCCTCTATCTGCTTATTCTTCTGTGACCTTTTTTTGCTTGCTTGTATGCCCTCCAGTTATTCTCTCTCCTTTTGCTTGCGAGGACAGCAGCTGCGGGTGGGGGGGGGAGGGGGGCGCTCGTTCATACTCGGGAGGGCATACACACATATGTACACGTACACACACACATGTATGTGTATATGTGTGTGTACATATGTGTATGTTATATATATATATATATATATATATATATATATATATATATATATATATATATATATATATATATATATATATATATATAGAGAGAGAGAGAGAGAGAGAGAGAGAGAGAGAGAGAGAGAGAGTTACTGATATAGATAAATAGATATATAGACACACACATATATATGTATACATAGCAAATATTATGTTTGTGCGTGTGTATGTATTTTTGCCTGTCTGCACCGTAAAAGGGTTGAAGCGCTGTTTCCCTTCTCCTTTTTTGCCTTCCTTTCGCTTCTTTTTTGCCTCCTTTTCACTTCTTTTTTGCCTCCTCGCCCTTGCCCGCTCCCCGTTCCCCGCTCCCCGTTCCCTGCTCCCCGCTCCCCGTTCCCTGCTCCCGTTCCCCTTCATTATACGGTGACGAAGGGAGCCATAACGAGAGCGCGGCTGGCCGGACTCGCTCTAACGAGAACAGCTGATCACCCGCGGAGCAACGGGCGGGCGCGCGGACCGCATCTCGCACGCAACGCCGGCTGCGGGATGCGTAGAGGCCGCCGCGACGTCTCGTCTCGCCGAGTCGCTCATTCATTCGCGAAGTCGGCGGCGAAGGCGAAGGCGAAGGCGCGAGGGAGAGGTCGTTGGGTTTGGGCGGAAGGCGCGTTCGGATTCAAACTGGGGCGGCGGGAAGGCATTGCATTGTGTGTGTGTATTTATGTATGTATATATATATATATATATATATATATATATATATATATATATATATATATATGTATGTATATGTATATGTACATATATATATGTATGTATATGTATATATATGTATATGTATGTATATGTATATATATATATATATATATATATATATATATATATATATATATATATATATATATATATATATATATATATATGTATATAATATATAAATATATACACACACACACACACACACACACACACACACACACATATATATATATATATATATATATATATATATATATATATATATATATATATATATATATATATACATATATATATATATATATATATATATATATATATATATATATATATATATATTATATATATATATATATATATATATATATATATATATATATATATATATATATATATATGTACATACACCCGTACATATATCATTGCATACGTGCGTGCATAGATGCGTCCCTGCGTGCGTTCGTCGAGGCTAAACATTCAGAATTGGAGACTGACTCGCATAGTAATTTCTTGTCACTCATTCATTCTTCAAGCTCCAAATTTACATGCACGAACTGCACGGGCATTTGTGCATGAAGGAGAGAGAGAGAGAGAGAGAGAGAGAGAGAGAGAGAGAGAGAGAGAGAGAGAGAGAGAGAGAGAGAGAGAGAGAGAGAGAGAGGAGAGAGAGAGAGAGAGATTTTATATTTTGTTCATCATTTTTCTCAAAATGAAAACCAGTCATGTTTACTTATAACCCACTCATATGATGGGATTAGGAAAAAAGCGACCCTTTTACCATCGACCATTAGGATCATTTTCCCCCGCTATGCTATATGGACGAAGTCAAATGAGCATCCATCTTTTTTTTTTCAAACTTTACGTACCCTTTCCCGGAACCTCAATTATTATCTATCCCTCTCTTCATCTCTAAATTCCCATCTCCCTTTCGTACCGCAAAATAATTGGCCGGTCATTTTTTTTATGCTTGTTTGGTGTTTAAGAAATTGGGGGAAAATACCTATGTAATTTTTCCGCATCCCGAGAATTTTAATTCTACTGACATGCAGTTCAAAAGAAATAAAAACAAAACAATAATAAGAATGGTTGGATGTTACATCAAATTTCCTAATTATGGAACTAATAAACAATAGGCAATACCTGATGATATGCAAATTATTGTACATTATATTTATGGACAATAGTCGAGTAGAACCAAACACACTTGTACCTTTTATTGTTTTATTTGTTGTTTATTTGCGCAAGTGCTGGCGTACGTGTGTTTATGTACATACTGTAAGGGGAGAGGGAGAGGGAGAAGGAGAGAGGGTGAGGGAGGGAGAGAGATAGGGATGGGGAGAGGGGGGGCGGGGAAGAGAAAGATAAAAAAAATAAGAGAGAGAGAGGGGAAGAGAAAGAAAAAAAGAAGAGAAAGGGAGAGAGGGAGACGATAGAGACAGAGACAGAGAAGTAAAGCGACAGAGACCGAGCAAGAGAGACGAAGCGAGAGAGACAGAAACAGAGAGATAAAACGAGAGCGAGAGACGGACAAGACAGAGACACAGAGAGAGAGAGACACAGACACACAGAGTAATAAACAACAGCAACAGTGTTGACATCGCACCCATGTCTCCCGAGCAGCTACTCAAGCACATGTTTATTAAGCGGAAATAGCTTTGGTTCCGCGGTTACCATCTGCTATAAAAAAAATACAACGTATATATTTTTTTCACTCACATACACATGGAGTAGTGTATTCTTGGCAACGGACAGGACTGGTTAAACACGGTAGTAAATATTAAGTAGAGAGAGAGAGAGAGAGAGAGAGAGAGAGAGAGAGAGAGAGAGAGAGAGGAGAGAGAGAGAGAGAGAGAGAGAGAGAGAGAGAGAGAGAGAGAGAGGGTTAGGCATAAAAAGGAAGGAAATGCCCAAAAGGTGAACATAACAGTAATTAGTATGTAAGGAAATCAACTGTATCTAACTCTATTAGTAATCTTCCGTGAACAGATCTTTTATTAATGGAGTTTGAGAAATACGTTTGAAGCTGTTGTTATTTTTTTTTTCTCTTTCACTCATTCCTCGATTTGCTTCTATCCCGTTCGTCATGGTCTCCCTAAGATGAAATAAAGCAGAAGGATAAGAGAATGATAAAGATATAAACAGAGCACAGGATATATGCCACGGCGTGCATTTCAAGGGCTTAGCATCCCCGACCGCAGCCCAACCCCTCGGAAACAGTCACCTTATCTGGATCTCCTCGCTCTTAAACGGAGGTTCGGAACGTGTCATCTCTACCGGAAATATTTCCATCATGAGAGCGAAGACGGCAGAGGAGAGAGAGAGAGAGGAAAGAGGCGCAGCTGTAGAAGAAAAGGAAGAAAAGTTCTTTGTCGTGCTACAGCCAGCGAGGGTAGCCAGACCTCCGAGTCCGCCATCTTGGATCAGGAATTTCGCTTGGGTCGGCGATGTCCGAGTAGGTGACTGCCGACACAACCTTTTCTTCGCTTTTATCACGGTATTTATTCTTTTATTTTGTGATCGTTCTGTTGGTGGAACAAATCGATGGTTTTATAAATTGAACGAAAGAGTAGATATACCGCAAAGCTTTAAATTCAGTTTCGAGAAAAGGAAAACAACATTCGCCGTGCGCGTTGCCGTTGGCAAGGGATTCGGATGTTTATGTTTGTATTTTTTATCCTATTTTCTCAAGTTTTCAAACATTCTAGCTACTTAAACGACGAAATGGATATCTCTCAATTATGAACACGAATTACATGAGAAGTTTCTAAAGCCGTTAGTTATGACCGAAGAAGGAATTTCGTTGTGAATTCAAATATATGCTTCATTTATATAATGGCTGTAACAGTTAACTGTCGGTTTGATTTTGAAAATTATTTCGATAATAATGAGGATGAGGATGATAATAATATTGTTATGACTTATACTGTTATTTATTATAATTATTTATTTTTCTATTATTATTTTTATTTTATTTATTTATTTTTTTAAGTGTGCTATATAAGTTATTTTCACTATTGTTGTTATTGTCATTGATATCATTATTATTGATGCTGTTATTATGTATCATTATTATTATTATTATTATTATTATTATTATTATTATTATTATCATTAATATTACAAATATTGTTATATCTTTAAATCTATATTATTATCATTACTATTATTATTGTTATTATTATTATCATTATCATTTATCATTATCATATTGCTATTGTATAATTATTATTATAATTATTATTATCTTTATTATTGTTATTATTATAATTGTTTTTGTTCTTTATTGTTATTACTATTATTTTTTCTATTTTTATCATTATCATGATTATTTTACTACTATCATCATCGCTATCAATTCTACTATCTATTAATATTGCAATTGTTATTATTATCATTAGTATTGTTCAGTTTATTTCAATTAATGTTATTATCTTTTTTTACTATCACTGCGACCATTGTTATTAATTATTATTATCATTACTATTGTCATTATCGTCACTATCATTATCATTATTGTTCTTACTATAATTACGTCTATCATCACTATTATTATTACTGTTATTACAATTGCTGTTGTTGTTGCTTTAATTAATAATTTAAAAATTTTATTATTATTATCATTTTGTCTCTTTTGTTTGTTTGTTTTTGGAGAAACTATTAACATTTTAATTGTGTTTCTATTCCTTTCCTAGCGATGATAGTGATAATGATGCTAGTAATAATAATAATAGTAATTATTGTTACTATTTACGGTATTATTGTTATTGTTTTCATCTTTATCATTATTGTTGTTGTTGTTATTATTATTATTATTATTATTATTATTATTATTATTATTATTATTATTATTATTATTATTATTATTATTATTATTATTATTATTATTATTATTATTTATTATTATTATTATTATTATTATTATTATTATTATTATTATTATATACATTGCTATTGTTATTGTTATTATCATTATTATTAAGATTATTTTTTATCATTGTTATCATTATCACTATATTTTTGTTACCTTTACTATCTTTATTATTGTTATTATTTATCATTATTATCATCATTATTATTATTGTTATAATTATTATTCCTATTGTTATGGTTATAATTTTTAACATTATTCATTCTTGTTGATGTTATTTATACTGGTATTACTGTTGTTGTTTATATTATTGTATTTATAGATAGTAGTAGTATTTTTTTATTATTATTATTATTAATGTTATTATCATCATCATTGTTATCGTTGTTATTATTATTATTTTAATATTATTATTATTATTATTAGTTATTATTATATTATAATTATTGTTATTATTATTATTGGTGTTAATATTATTATCGCTATTATTATTATCATTATTATCCATACTATTACTATTATTTTCATTATTGTTAATATCATCGTTGATATTAATAAATATTATATTTTTTGTTGCTGTTATCGTTATTTTTGCTGTTGTTATTATTATTATCACTGTCTACTGCTATCAAAACGTGACTATCACCTCTATGACATCACATCATAAAGCCGATATTCGCGGCCGAGGCATAACAATGAATATATTACATACTAGACCATTGGCTATTATTACTCATAAAAAATGAATAAAGATTAAAAGATATGAAAAACGTTATTAGTGGAATGTATGATACTAGCACTTCGTACGTTAATGAAAAGTTATTAGCGTCTTTATATTTATCTTGATGTTTGATAATAACTGTTGTAAATATCGTTCTCTAATACCTTTCTTCTCATTATTATTGTTGTTATTATTATTGTTATAATTTTTTATTATTTTTGTTGTTGTTATTGTTATTGTTATAATTTGTTGTCGTTGTTGTTGTTTTGTTATTGTTCTTATCATCGTTAGGATAATGATAATAGTAATAGTGATTATAATAAATATTATTGTCATTGATATTATCATTATTACCACTACTACTACTGTTATTATTATCAGCAAGCAAACTTTATTATCAATGTTTTGTCATTCGCATTCCTATTATCATTATTATTACTATCATCATCATTATTATCATTATGAATATTATTTTTATTAGTAGTAGTAGTAGTATTATTGTCATTGTTATTATTGCTGTTATTATTATTATTTATTGGTTCTTATTATTATTGGTTGTTGTTTAATTGTCATTTATCATCATTATTATTTTCATTATTATTATCAATCATTATTAATTATTATTTGCTGGTAGTTTGTTGTTGTTGTTTGTTCATTCTTCTTATTATTTATTATATATTATTATTATCATCATTAATGTTAATATAATTATGCCAATATCATTACTGATACTGCAGATTCTGATTATGATTTATTACTGCTATTATCATTAGTTTATTGATCATAATCAATCAATATTATTAGTTTTATCATCCGTATGCAATTATTAATAATCATAAATGATAATATTTGGTTATTATTGTTTGTTATTAATTGGTATTATTATTATCATTACTATTGTTATTATTAATCATTAATATTTATTATAAATTTTTCCTTAATTGTTATTATTGTAATTACTGTTATTATGCCATTATCAATTTTTTATTATTAATAA
>NW_020872424.1:737570-742570 GCF_003789085.1 Penaeus vannamei
ATCTGGCTCGTCCGCGTGGCCCAGCTGAGAGGAAAATGGTCTATACAAACTGCTTTTTCGCGGTTGTTTGGCCAGGCTTTCAGGTTCAGGATCCTGCTCTCTCGCACGCACGCACGCTGGGATGTAGGCCTAGGATATATACACGCAAATGTAGTTACTGATACAGGTATGAAGTAAGTTCACACGCACGGTTATGGAAGTGCACACAAGCACGGGCGGATGCACACACACACACACGCACACCACGCAACGCACAACATACACACACAAACACATATATATACTAGGAAAATTATCATTGCAATTGGGTCTTTTGTTTCATATGTATTTCGTCAGCGGTGCACGACAGAAGAAATGATAAACAGAGATAGGAAGAGTGAGGACGAAAGAGAGAGATGGGGGGCATTGGGTGAAACTGAAAGAGGATGGGGGAAAATGAAGAGAGGGAGGGAGAGAGGGAAGGAGGGAGGGAGAGGGGAGGGAGGGAGGAGGGAGGGAGGAGAGAGAGAGAGAGAGAGAGAGAGAGAGAGAGAGAGAGAGAGAGAGAGAGAGAGAGAGAGAGAGAGAGAGAGAGAAAGAAAGAAAGAGAAAGAGAGAGAGAGAGAGAGAGAGAGAGAGAGAGAGAGACAGAGACAGACAGACAGAGAGAGAGAGAGCAGAAATTGCCTGAAATAAGAAAGATAAGCGAGTGAAAAAAAAACGAAATAGTCAAAATGACAAGAGACAAAGATAGCGACAAAGTAAAAAATGACATGACCTCTTCTCCGTACTCATCTCAACTAAAATCCCGAATTCCCGGTTGCTTCAAAGTTTCCGATGTGGAAATATCGTTTAAATGCCCCTTAAATCCCCCAACTCAACCCGTCTCAGTCCGGACATGGCTTTGTTGCGGTAATTTTTCCTCGTCCGGATGTGTACTCTGTGGCTTCGGGTATTTAATGCAAGTCGGATGAGATATGGGGGTTGACTTTTTTTTTTTTTTTTTTTTTTTTTTTTTTTTTTAGGACAGGGGGATTCGTGTGTTTCTTATGTACACACACCACACACACACACACACACACACACACACACACACACACACACACACAACACACACACACACACACACACACACACACACACACACACACACACACACACACATAATAAAGATAATCATGATAGAAATGGTGGTCACTGAGATGTTGATAATGATAGCCAACAAACCTACAAGAACAAAAATGATAATAATGATGATGGTAATGATAGAAATATTGATATCAATAGCAATGATAATGATAATAATAATGATAATATAAATAACTACTAATAATAATGATGCTACTACTACTACTACTACTACTAATAATAATGATAATAATGATAACGATAATAATAATGGTTATGGTAATGATGAACATTATCATAAAGATGTAATAATGATGATAATGTTAATAGTAATTATAATAGTAATGATAATGATAATATAGATGATGATAATGGTGATGAAAATAATAAAGGATAATAATTATAATAAACTACCCTTAATGGTAATGAAAATGATGAAATTAAGCATAAAAAGGGTAATAATGATAATGATAATCATAGCAATACTAATAACAATAATGATGATGACGATGATTATGAATATCATGATAATGATGATAATAATGATAATAATAATGGTAGTAATAACAGTAATGATAGTAGTATTGATAGTGATAATAATAGTAATAACTATAATGATGATGATTATAAAAATAACAATTGAAAACATAGAAACAGTGATAATAATAACAATGATGACAATGATGAGAATAATGATTGTGGTAATGATAATAAAGATAATAGCAACAACAGCAATAGAGAAGATTTAGGCATTAAATTTGATACTCAAAATGATAAGGATAATAATTATCATAATGATAACAGCGTAATGATGATGATGAGGAAGATGATAATAGTAATGTCTGTGATATTAATAAAACTAATGTCAATACTGACTTTCTTAATCATTGCAATTATGATAACAATAGCAGTGTTGATAATAAAGAAGAGAAGAAATGAGAAACACGATGATGATATATTCACTATTTTAATCAAAGTGATGCTAATGATAACAATGATTATAATAAGAGTAAAGATAATAATGGTAACTAGAAATGATGATAATAGTAATGATAATAATATCGATAATAACAATAATAATAATAATGAATGTAGAGATAATAATAACAAAAATGATATTACTACTAGTAGTGATAATAATGACAATATTGATGATACTACTACTACTAATGATTATAATGATAGTGATGATAATAGTAATAGTAATAATGATAATAATGATGATAATAGTAAAAGTAGTAATAATAATCATGATGATAATAGTAATAGTATACGATAATAATGATGATAATAATAGTATGATAATAATGATGATAATAGTAATAGTAATAATAATAATAACGATAATAACAATGGTAAGGATAATAATAGTAATGATAAAGATAATGCAGTGTAGTAATAACAATAATGATAATAATAATGATACTGCTGATAATGATAATAATTGTAATAATAATAATGATATAAATAATAAATATAATATAATAATAATAATAATAATAATAATAATAATAATAATAATAATAATAATAATAATAATAATAATAATAATAATAATAATAATAATAATAATGATAACAATAATAATAATGATAATGATAATAATAGCATGATAATATTAGGAATGATGATACTGATAATAGTAAAGGTAATAATGATAATAATAATAATAACATTGATAATTGTAATAATAATGATAATCATAACGCTAGCAGTAATGAAATAGCAGTAATGATAATAACGCTTATATAATGATAATGATAATGATAATAATAATATTATAATAAAATAATGATAATATATAGTGACTAATAACGATACTAATATAATGATATAATAAATGATAATGATTATAATAATAATAATAATTATAATAATGATAATAATGATAATAATAATATTAATGATAATAATAACAATAATAATAATAATAAAATGACAATGATAATAATGTTGATAATGATAATAATGATAATGATAATAATAACAATAATAATAATAATAATATTAATGATAACAATTATGATAATGATAATGATGGCCATGATAAGAATAACAATAACAACAGCAACGACAACCATGATAATTAAAAAGATAATAAAGAAGAAATAACAATAGTGGTGATAATAATAATAATAAAAATGATGATATCAATAATAGCAATAATGATAATGATTATAATGATAATGAAATCATAATAATAATGAATGAAAAAACACTTAATTAATCTAGTTTGTGCATTTTCTTTTCTACAATAATAATAAACATGATGATATTAGTAATAATAGTAATGACAATAATGCTAATAATGATAATGACAAATGAATAATGATAATAAATATGATGATAATGATAATAATAATAATAATAATAATAATAATAATAATAATAATAATAATAATAATAATAATAATAATGATAATAATAATAATAATAATAATAATAATTATGATAATAATAATAATAATAAAAATGATAATGATGATGATAATAATGATAATAATGAGATAAACACAACAAAAAATAACAACAACGATAATAAATCACCAGCAGCAGCAACAAACAAACGAAATACGACAGATTATAACGACAAATCTTTCATTCACACTGGACAGACTCGCCCCACTCCCCCCTCCCCCTCCCTCCCCTCCCTCCCCTCCCCCCCCCCCCCCCTTCGCCCGGGTCAAATAATGACCTTTTACCAAAACCGAACTTTTAATTACACCGTTAGCGGCCACCTCATTAATAAATTCATTCATTCTGCTCCACGTGTTATTAGCCTCGACGTCTGCCAGTCATAAACAAAGCATTTACCCGCAGGAGAGAAAGTCCGTAACGTCGTAACGACAACACGGTCTATAACCCCCTCCGTATTCCATGAGAAAACCGTCCTTATGGCTTCCTTCTCCATAGCTCTTTCATCCCTCAAATTCCCAACCGATCTTTCTGCTAAGGAGGTAAATGATCGAACTCTGACGCTGTGCTGTATGGCATTCCTGCCCCCGTATTCCCTGGTAAATTCGTCCTTATGGCTTCCTTCTCCATAGCTCTTTCATCCCTCAAAACTCCCTATCTCTCTCTCTCTCTCTCTTTCTTTCTCTCTCTCTCTCTCTGTGTCTCTCTGTCTCTGTCTCTGTCTCTGTCTCTGTCTCTGTCTGTCTGTCTCTCTCTCTGTCTCTGTCTCTCTCTCTCTCTCTCTCTCTCTCTCTCTCTCTCTCTCTCTCTCTCTCTCTCTCTCTCTCTCTCTCTCTCTCTCTTCTCTACGTCTATACAGCTTCCTTCTCCATAGCTCTTCATCCTCACCCCCCCCCCCCCCGTACGACCTCTCTGCTAAGGAGGTAAATAATCGAAGTTTGCGCTGTGCTCTGTATGGCAAATTCGTCCTTACAGCTTCCTTCTCCATAGCTCTTCCATCCCATCTTCCATGTATGGCATTCCTGCGGCATTCCTGGGTAAGTGCCGTGCCAATGTAGCTGTTCGGGAGCGCTACCCTGTAATTAAAGGGAGCGGGAGTTCGTAGCGGCTTTCGCTCGTCGAGGTTCACTTAGCGGAGAGAATGGGTTTTTGCGGGGTTTTAATGGTCGTTTGCGGGTTTTATTTCGGTTTGTGTGGTTTATTTGTTGGTGGTTTTAGTTTTGGGTTTGGGTTGGTGGGGGCGGGGGTGGGTGGGGTGGGGGGAGGGGGTGTTCTGCTTCTTTTTTCTGTATTTTTTCTTATTGTTATTTTTATTATTATTATCATTATTATTATTATCATTATCATTATTATTATTATTATTATTATTATTATCATTATTATTATTATTATTATTATTATTATTTATTATTATTGTTATTATTATTTATTATTATATTATTATTATTTCACACAATTGTTATTATTATATTATCTTT
>NW_020872424.1:750070-757570 GCF_003789085.1 Penaeus vannamei
TACACAGACCAGAATCTATGTACGCAGAAGTTTGACCATTGTACAGTAATTCTGCTACATATGTAACAGCACAGGTAGGTTCCTATGCTCATTCGTGACGTTTCGGTGATGGATGGATGACCTTCTCGGGAGCTATTAACATTCCTGTGGGATGAGGAATATGGGAATTGACACGGGTGCTACCTTTCGCTTTATTTGTTACTATATTGTATGAATCTATTTTTTTGATCGTTTTTTTTTTTTTTTTTTTTTTTTTTTTTTTGAGGAGAGATGTAGTGAAGACGTTTTTATTATTATTTATGGATTTTTACTTTTCTTTCTGGTTTGTGAGAAAAGGTTTATGTGAGATTTTTTTCATTTGTTTTTTGCGTTCGATTAACTCCTATGTGGTGGGGGGGGGGGTTCAGAAAGTCGGAAATCTGAATGATATCTCGCGAGATTGCAGGTTTGGATTCGCTAGGCGGATAGTAAATAGATTGATGGATTGATTAGACAGACAGATAGATTAAGATTCATAGATAAAGGAAGTGGTCAGTAGCAGCTAGATAAATTTAATAGATTATATGGAGATGTTCCCTGATGGATGCTACATATTATATATATATATATATATATATATATATATATATATATATTATATATTTATATATATATATATATATACATAATACATACATATTATATATATATATATATATACTTTATATAGTATATATAGTATATATTATATAATGGTTATATATATATAATATATATATATATATATATATATATATATATAGAGAGAGACATGGAAGAGCAGCGACGAGAGAGAGAGATATGAGAGATAGAGAAGCAGAAAGGGAGAAAATAGTGTTGGCCAGGAGAGAGAGCAAAAGATTGCATATAAAAAAAATAAATCTATTTATTAGCAAAGAGATAGTAACAAACATGACAAAAGAACGAAAGATGGAGACAGACTGAAAAAAATTAACTGATCCGAAAAAAGAAGCAACACTAAGACGAATAACCAAAAAAAAAGTATATGACAGAAAAATCAGACACATAATGAATCGATAAAATGGACGCAATTTTCAAATAGATATTAAACAAACGAACAGACATTCCAATTAAGCAAAATAATAAAATAATAATAATATAATAATAATAAAATAATAAATAATAATAATTGATAATAATAATAATAATAATAATAATAATAATAATAATAATAATAATAATAATAATAATAATAATAATAATATAACAAATAATAATAATAATAAAATGATAATATAATAACAAATAGAAACGAGACAAATTAAACGCAGATTTAAGCAACGAAAATCGGAAAGGCCAAAATCGGCGCGTCCTTCCTTATCCAGATTATATCAATCCTGGAAATCTGAGATTATCCGATTGACGGGAAATTGAAGAACAAAGCGGGATGGAAAATCCGGTCAACCAGGCGGCCATTTTTGCCATACCGAAATTGACCGCAAAAATGACGCAGTTTTCCTCTGTAAAACTTTCCTCTGCCTTTTCTTCTTCTTCTTACTTCTTTTTTCTTCTTTTGCTTCTTCTTTTCTTCTTTTCTCTTTTTCTTCTTCTTCTTCTTCTTTTGCTTTTTTTTCTTTCTTCTTTTTTTTCCTTCTTCTTCTTTTCCTTCTTCTACTTCTTCTTTTTCTTCTTCTTTTCTTCTTACTTCTCCTTCTTTTCCTTCTTCTTCTTCTTTTTCTTCTTTGTGTTCTTTTTTATGAATAAGAGCTCTTGGGGTATTAATTTGTTGACTGCATTGTTTGTATATTCGATTTATTTCATAAGCGTTGTTAATATGTTTTGTATCATTCTTATTCTAATTTGAAACACAGGTACCGTCTAAAATGAATAGAAAGATCAAGAAGAAAGGAAAGAAAAACAGAGAGAGAGAGAGAGAGAGAGAGAGAGAGAGAGAGAGAGAGAGAGAGAGAGAGAGAGAGAGAGGAGAGAGAGAGAGAGAGAAGAGAGAGAGAGAGAGAGAGGACAGAGACAGACAGAGACAGAGAGAGAGACAGAGACAGAGACAGAGAGAGAGAGAGACAGAGACAGAGACAAAGATAAAGACAAAGACAGAGATAAAGACAGAGACAAACAGATAGACAGACAGAGAGAGACACACCATAAATACACACCATAAATAATAAAGCTTTTCATAAACGACCATAAGAGCGATATAAGCTGAAAAGACCATTTACCTCACCGTAATTGGTATCCAAAGAGCAGACAATACTAGTGTGAAGTTACTCAGGAAACACCCTTTTCACGCTGTCAAAATCTAAGGGTGATTTTTTAAAGGGTGAATCGAAACACTTTCAGCAAGAGAGGCGAAAGTAGAAATGATAAATCATGTGGAGAGAGTTAGATAAAGCTTGGCAAGTAGAGAGGGAGAGAGAGAAAAAGAGAGAGGGGTTGACATATAACGAGAGAGTTAAACACAAAATTAGATAGATAGACAGAAAGAGAAAGAGACAGAGAGAGAGAGAGAGAGAGAGAGAGAGAGATGGCACGAGAGAAGAGAAAGAGAAGAGAGAGAGAGAGAGAGAGAGACCGAAGGACATACACATATAGATTTACTTCGGTTATCCACAACATTGTCCTGTGTCTGGAATGTTGGTATGTCTGCCTTTGGAGAATGTTGACAAGCCTGTCTTTGGTTTTGAGTCGTCTTGATGTGGGAATACTATCTCGCTTATTGCTGGGAATGTTGGTACTCCTGTTACTGTGAAAGCTGGCATAACTGTTAACCGGGAATGTTGGCACGCCTGTTATTTGAAATACAGGTATGCTTGTTTCGTTGAAACGTTAGTGTATCTCTTTTTATGAGCATGTTAACGTATTTTCTGGAGTATTGGTATGTTTATTTGTTTAAATGTTAGCGTATCGTTATGTGGAGATGATAATAAACGCCCTTGTCTTAGATATTGGCACACCTGTTTGGCGAATTTTTAGACATCTGTTCGAAATGTTGGTATGCCTGCTCTGATGCCATTGTTAGTTCAGCATAACTTTTATTTCCTCGATAAAGATTGATAAGACAATGATTTTTATACCAGTACCAATGCCTTAAATAAATATATGTGTAGATAGATTGATGAATAAATTAACTGACCGTAATAAGTCTATAGACAACCTAATGGGCGCCAGCAACAAAATCTAATTCAATTTCGAGAACCAAGCAGAAAATAAAATGAAAATCACACCACAAAAGGGATATAGAGAGAGAGAGAGAGAGAGAGAGAGAGAGAGAGAGAGAGAGAGAGAGAGAGAGAGAGAGAGAGAGAGAGAGAGATAAGAGAGAAGAGAGAGAATGGAAGATAAAGAAAGAATCAGAGAGAGAAAGAAAGAGAGAAAAAGAAGAAGAAGAGAGATAAAGAAAAGAGATAGAGAAAGAAGGAAAGAGAGAAGAGGAATGGGAGGAGGGGGTAAACACAAATCATATATCCCAAGACAACGCATTAAGATGTTTTGGAACCACAAGTCGACGTAAATACAGCTTTTACGCAATCACACGATGGAAAAGAGATTGATAGACCGATAGATTATTGCTTCCTTGTGTCGCGCGATAGATTGTTTGCTCCTTGTGTCGCGCGATAGATTGTTGCCCTTGTCGCGCGATAGATTGTTGCTTCCTTGTGTCGCGCGATAGATTGTTGCTTCCTTGTGTCGCGCGATAGATTTTTGTGTGTCGCGCGATAGATCGATAGATGTTGCTTCCTTGTGTCGCGCGATAGATTGTTGCTTCCTTGTGTCGCGCGATAGATTGTTGCTTTCCTTGTGTCGCGCGATAGATTGTTGCTTTCCTAGATTGTTGCTCGTGGTAGATTGTTGCTTCCTTGTGTCGCGCGATAGATTGTTGCTTCCTTGTGTCGCGCGATAGATTGTTGCTTCCTTGTGTCGCGCGATAGATTGTCTTCCTTGATGTCGCGCGATAGATTGTTGCTTCCTTGTGTCGCGCGATAGATTATTGCTTCCTTTGTGTCGCGCGGATAGATTGTTGCTTCCTTGTGTCGCGCGATAGATTGTTGCTTCCTTGTGTCGCGCGATAGATTGTTGCTTCCTTGTGTCGCGCGAATATAGATTGTTGCTTCCTTGTGTCGCGCGATAGATTGTGCTTCCTTGTGTCGCGCGATAGATTATTGCTTCTTGTGTCGCGCGATAGATTTTGTTTCCTGTGTCGCGCGATAGATTTGCTTCCTTGTGTCGCGCGATAGATTGTTGCTTCCTTGTGTGTCGCGCGATAGATTGTTGCTTCCTTGTGTCGCGCGATAGATTATTGCTTCCTTTTTGTTCGCGCGATAGATCCCTTGTGTCGCGCGATAGATTGCTTCCTTGTGTCTTCTGTGTCGCGCATAGATTTTGCTTCCTTGTGTCGCGGATAGATTGTTTCGCTTCCCTTGTGTCGCGCGATAGATTATTGCTTCCTTGTGTCGCGCGATAGATTGTTGCTTCCTTGTGTCGCGCGATAGATTGTTGCTTCCTTGTGTAGATTATAGATTCTTCCTTGTTGTCGCGCGATAGATCTTCCTTGTGTCGCGCGATTGTTGCTTCCTTGTGTCGCGCGATAGATTGTTGCTTCCTTGTGTCGCGCGTAGATTATTGCTTCCTTGTGTCGCGCGATAGATGTTTCCTTGTGTTCGCGCGATAGATTCTTCCTTGTGTCGCGCGATAGATCATAGCTTCCTTGTGTCGCGCGATAGATGTTACGTCACTCCTTGGTTGCTTCTTAAGGGCTGGGAGAGTCTGAGGTGATTTCAGTTTTGCATTATTTTTTTGTAATATTTTTATGCATTTCTGTTTGTCTGTTTGTCTGTCTGACTCTGTCTCTCTGTCTATCTGTCTCTGCCTCTCTCTCTGTCTCTCCCTGTCTCTCTCTCTCTCTCTCTCTCTCTCTCTCTCTCTCTCTCTCTCTCTCTGTCTGCCTGTCTATATATGTCTATATCTACATCTATATTATATATATATATATATATATATATATATATATATAGCTATCTACATATCTATATTCATCTATCTATCTGTCCATACACACACGCACACACCACACACACACACACACACACACACACACACACACACACACACACACACACACATATATATATATATATATATATATATATATATATATATATATATATATATATATATATATATATAATACATATATATATATATATAATATATAATGCATACCGTGTTGATAATATGGAAGAAAACCCACAATGTACAAACTAGATTTATTGATGAAAGTGAGACAACAGTTTATATTCCAAATATATATATATATATATATATTATATATTATACAAATATATATTCAACAAATTCAGATTCAAAACACAATCCTAAAAGTACATATTTCTATCACTTACAACCTTCAGTCACCCCAAAATATATTATATAACCCTTTACTTCGACAAAAATGACCTTAATGAATCGGATAACAACAAATTGGATAATTTAAAAAAATGAAGAAAAACTCTAAAAAAAGAGAAAAAGAATGTTAAAGATTGCCCCCTTCCCCCTCCCCTCATCCCTTACATGTATTTATTTATTCATTTATCTAATTATTTATTTTTTGTCCGTTTCCCTTCTTTCATTTCATTTTTTTTTAAGGAAGACTTCAGAAAGTTGCAATCAAGGTCAAAGGTCACCCTTTGGTATGCCCGAGTAATGTCCGATGGATAAGGGTGGGGGGGAGGGGAGGAGGGATGGGAAGGGGTGGGGAGGAAGGGATGGGGGTGAAGGGGGGGAAAGGGAGGAGGGGATAGGGAAGGGGGTGGGAGGAGGGGATGGGGAGGGGAGGGGGTGTTCCGAGATGCGTTGAGTGAAACGGGAAATGAAAAAGAGATAGATAATGGTGGTGATAGATTTAGGATGAAACGAAATGAAGATGAAATTGATGTTAAAATAAGATCGGTGATATTGATGATACGCCCAATGAAGCAATGAAAACAATAATAATCGCTACCATCATCATACCACCACTCTACCGCTACTTCCACCACTGCACCACCACCAATCACGACACCACCGCTACCACCACAGACCACCATACCCACCACTACCACCACCACTATACTACCACCACTACCACCACCACCCACTACCACCACCCTACCACCCACCACCTACCACCTACCCCCACCACCCCCACCTACAACCTCCACCCCCACCCCCAATCCCAAACCAAAAAGGAACAAATCCCCCCTCTTCTGAGCGGGCAAGGAGCGTGGGAAAATACCAGACCATGGCTTGGCCGAACCGAGAATGAGAACCACAGGGATCTAACGCCCCCAGGGTATAGAAAGCTGGGCGTTTCCCTCACCCCGTGGTTAGCCATCCGACCCAACTACATTCCATTGCATGCTGTTGATAATATGCGTCGTCTGTTGCAAGGGAGGGGAGTGAGAAGAAGAAGGAAAATGTAAAAATTGTCTTGATTGTTGCAAAAGTCGGGGTTTGGGGTTTGATGGGGAGAGAAATTTTTGGAAAAAAGAAAAATGGTGGGAGATGGATTTTTTTTTTTTTTTTTTTTTTTTTTTTTTGATGGGGACTGGGGAGTGGTGTGAATGTTTTTGTTGATAATTGATGCTTAGGATTATGTATGTGTGTGTGTGTGCGCGCGTATTATTGTGTGTGAGTGTGTGTATGTGTGCTTGTGTGTGTGTGTGTGTGTGTGCGCGCGCACATCGATATGTGTGTAACGTTTCTTGCGTTCCACAATTGATGCTCAGGATTGTGTATGTGTGTGTGTATATGTGTGTGTATGTGCTTGTGTGCGTGAGTGTATGTGTATGTGTGTGTGTGTGTGCGTGTCTTTGTGTGTATGTGTGTGTGTATGTGTGTGTGTGTGTTGTGTGTGTGGTGTTGTGTGTGTGTGTGTGCGTGTCTTTGTGTGTATGTGTGTGTGTATGTGTGTGTGTGTGCTTGTGTGTGTGAGTGTATGTATATGTGTGTGTGTGCGTGTCTTTGTGTGTATGTGTGTGTGTGCAAGTTTAACTGTGCTAGGAAGATGCACCTCGCTGGGGACAGACGGTCAATCTATTATATATTCAAACGAAATGTTAAAATTCCAGGAAATTCTACTTAAGATGCAGAGTTGTTGCAATTCCACCCTTAAAAGTGACGCATACAATGTGTTACGAATAATGGCTCTTTTATCTTTTTAATTTTTTCTATTATTTATTTATTCAATTATTCACCTATTTCAGTTTCTATTTTTTATCTTTTTAAATCTATCTATGTACTTATTTATTTGATTATTCACTTATTTCAGTTTATATCTTTTATCTTTTTGAATCTGTTATTGACGTTTATTTAATTATTCACTTATTTCAGTTTATATACATTTTTTAAGTATTTTCATCTCACTTTGTAATCTTAATTTTCTGTTAATTGAAAAAAATGGGGTTTAATTGGGGGGTTTAGGGAACAAGTTATAATGAATATGTAGAAGGAAATGCGAATAATTTAGGG
>NW_020872424.1:770565-783065 GCF_003789085.1 Penaeus vannamei
TTCTTCTCTCTCTCTCTCTCTCTCTCTCTCTCTCTCTCTCTCTCTCTCTCTCTCTCTCTCTCTCTCTCTCTCTCTCTCTCTCTCTCTCTCTCTCTCTCTCTCTCTCTATTCTCTCTCTTCTCTCTCTCTCTCACTTACTTTTTTCTCTCTTCCTCTCTATCTCTCTCTCTTACTATCTCTGTTTTATGTTTTTTATTGCTGTTTTTGTTATGGTTCTTTTTATTTTCTATTGCTATTACATCATCACCGCCATTACTCTTATAATTATCATCATCATCATCACCATCATCGTTATCATTACCATTATAACTATCATCATTATCATGATTAAGATATTCTTTATTTTTTTTTTTTTTTTTTTTTTTTTTTTTTTTTTTTTTTTTTTGCTTTCTCAGTCTTTCTCTCTTTATATGACATATTTTTAGTAAACTCATTTGAATAAATTACAAAGAACTTCTCTTTCTCTCTAAACGTATAAGGAGATACTCCACAAAACCCAATTCATTAAAGTGTCAACAAATAAAAAGAAAAAAACAAAGAAAAAGTCAACAAATAGAAAGAAAAACAAAAAAACAAAAACAAAGACAACAACGTGACCACTGGCCTTAATCCCTCCCAGAATCCTACTTAATCCTATCCCAACTTTACTCACATAACCCCTCCGCACATCCCTTAAGAAAATATAAATAAAGAAAGAAAGAAACAAGAAGACAAGAAAAATGAGCATGTAAAAAAAGAGAAAAAAGTAAAATAACTAGAAAACGTAAAAAAAAAGAAACAAAAACAAGAAAAAAATTTAAATACCAATCCAAATATAAAATAAAAAGTCAAAGTTCAAAAAACAAACAAACAAACAATAAATAAAAACTAAAGAAATATTAAGAAAATTATCCCAGCATCCCGGGATTACCCACGGGAGATAAAGACAACAGATCTCGTGCAAAGATCTAGCCAGAGATCTGAAAGTGATGCTTAGAGGCGTGAGTCACCATCAGCGTGGGTCGTGCATCTCGCAATGACGATATAAAGTCATTTTCCATTCAGGGTATGGGGTGTTTTTCTCGCTTTTTTGCGTGTGTGTTATCTTGTATTTTATTATCATTATTATTATTATTATTATTATTATTATTATTTTTATTATTATTATTATTTGGTTCCTTTTTTGTTGTTTGATTCTTTTTCACTGTCTGTCTGTCTCTCTCTCTCTATAATCTGCTCTCTCTCTCTCTCTCTCTCTCTCTCTCTCTCTCTCTCTCTCTCTCTCTCTCTCTCTCTCTCTCTCTCTCTCTCTCTCTCTCTCTCTCTCTCTCTCTCTCTCTCTCTCTCTCTCTCTCTCTCTCTCTCATGAATGGGGGCGGTTAATTTGATCTTTACCAAACGGAAAAAATAATAAACAATATATTATATATATATATATATATATATATATATATATATATATATTATATATATATATATATATATATATATTCAGAGATTTAAATTGGCGACAACTGTATCTGAGAATCCTCTTAACCATTATCATATTATCATTACCATATGTGGAACTATCAAAGAAAATGTTGATAGGCGGTTTAATAAGAGTGAATAATTCCGTTGTATTCTAGACAAGTTCCTTTACACTATATTCTTTCTTAAATTCTTTCAAACTGAGGCCGTTGTATGTTTTTCTTATTTTTATTCTTTTTTTCTTGTTTCTCATACGTCAACCTCTACTTTCCCTTGTCACTTGCAATTTTTCTCATTTCCATTAATTGGCTTGTTTCCTCTTCTTTCTCTTTCTGTATTCTCTTTTTTGTCTGTCTGGCGCTTTTTGTCTTCCCTTCTGTCTCTGTCTCTGTCGCTATATAAAACTCTGTCTCTTTATCTTTGTTCTTCTATCTCTCTCTCCGTCTCCGTCTCCGTCTCGCTTCCCCTATCTGTCTTTCTCTTTCCTTGCCTTTCTCTCTGTCTGTCTTCGTCTTACTACTCTCTCTCTCCTTTCTACATAACATTTCTTTTTATGAGAGCATATGTTAACGCCATTAACACACACACGCACACATAAAACACACACACACGTGCACACACACGTATACAAAATAATGTATCTTTCTTTACCCCCCTCCCTCTTCTCTCTTTCCTCTCCTCTCTCTCTCTCTCTCTCTCTCTCTCTCTCTCTCTCTCTCTCTCTCTCTCTCTCTCTCTCTCTCTCTCTCTCTCTCTCTCTCTCTCTCTCTCTCTCTCTCTCTCTCTCTCTCTCTCTCTCTCTCTCTCTCTCTCTCTCCTCCTCCCCATTACATCCGTTTACCCTCTACCCTCCCCCCTCTCCCCACCCCCCTTTTTCCATCTCTATGCCCCTGAGATGTTATGGGGCCGTTGAATTAAGCCTGTGTGTCGGGGAGATTAGTCAAGGAAATGGGGGGGGGGGGAGATGGGTGAAAGGGGGAAGGGGGAATTGGCGGGATTGGGGGAGATACAGAAGGGAGGGTGGGTGACGTGAGATTGGTGGGGGAGGGAGATGAGGAGGGAGGTGGGTGGGAAGGAGGAGGGGGAGAGAAGGAGAATAGGAGATAGGAGGACGTGGGAGAGGGGAGGGGAGGGAGGGGAGGGAGGGAGAGGAGCTGGGAAGGAGGGAAGGGAAGGAAGTTGGGAGGAGGGGAGAGGGAGGGGGGAGGAGGGCGGGAGAAAGGGTGACAGGACGGGAGAGGGGATAGGGTAGGGGGAAGAATAGGGGGTAAAAAGAGTAGACAGAGATGGGGGGGGGGATGAAGGTCCAAGAGGGAGGGAGGAAGGGGGAAGAGAAAGGAGGAGGGGAGGGAGGAGGGAGGACGGAGGAGGGGCAGGGGGGGGGGCAGGGGAGGGAGGAAGGAGGAGGATAGGGGGAGGAGGTAGGAAGGAGGAGGGAGGGTAAGGAAAAGTGAATGTTGAAGGAAGGTGTGTGCTAGTGGTGGGGGGAGGGGGGAGAGAAGGGGGGTGTAAGGGTCAGTAAAAGGGGTCAAGAACAGATGAAGAAGGAATGGACGTTGATAAATATCTTAAAATTCCTTGAATATGCATGAACAGCCGAACGAGTTGAACAAAACAATCCAATTTAGTTGTTACCTCGTTAAGGGGGTAAAGGAACGTCACATTGGATTTAATAATGTAATTAGCTAGGAAAATTATTTGTTGTGAAATGCTACATTATGATTTTATATTTGTTCGAATGGATTATAATTTTATATTTCTTTAAACGTAATATTAACAGTAATATATAAGAAGTAATTGAAATATAATAAGATTATGTTATGTCTAGAACAGTTGACAATTCATTAACTACAACACGAAAATATAATTTGATTGATGATAGACTCAATATCATCCACATACAATATCAGCTGATAATAATCAAACAATTTATACACGTCAAGAAGGCTATAATTTCGTTTAAATATATGGTTTACGAAGGGAATATATGTTTAGGTTTTCTTTATTAAGGGTTTCGAAACTATTTTTGGGGGGGGAGGGGGGGGGAGGGGGTAGATAGAGCATTTGATTTAAATGAAGGTTAATTAGTGTTCGATTCCGTTCTCGTGGCATGGATTTATAAACTAATTTGTCATATTTGGGTTTGTGCAGGAAAAGGAACAAATTTGCAAATATTCGAAGAAATGAAGACAAAATAATACAATACAGTTAGTTGTTCAAAAAAAAAAAAAATAAAAATAGATTAAAAAAAAAAACACTTAGAAAAATAAGTACAAATAAACAAGAATAAAACTGAGGTGATGAAATAATGATCCGAAAATAGCTGACATAAACAGCCGCCCACAGTACCACCGGATGATATATTATGGGCGTCAGCTATGACCTCTGACCTTGCGGGCGCTGATCAAAAGCCAGAAGTACTGATATGTCATGAATATGTCGGTTGATCCATTTTACAAAACACCATTTATTGCATATATCAGATAATCTGTGTACACTCCAGGATACATTTCGATTCCTTTCAATAATGTCAAAATCAGTGAGTTTCTATTTATCAATTTAATTATTGATTAATACGACAAGGATGCATTATAATGAAGATGACAGTACTCCCCGCAAACAATCATACCTATTTACGTATCCTCTAAAACCTAATTTCCTCCACATATCTTCGAGTCACCCAACCGCTGACACGCATGAATCAAACAAACACATTTCGCGCCAAATTTCTCTTCTTCTCCCAACCAACCAATCAGCATCGAGGAAAGGGGGACGGAACCTCTCGAGCGCGCGCGGCTCTCGACCAATCAGCGAGCGCGGAATGTCCTTTTTTTTTCTAAAGGCTTTGGGTGTATCGTCAGCACAATGAGACTACCCGCTGGCCGCCAGTATTGGAACTATCACCTGATCTGCGTCGTTAATCTCACCGTAGGCGACCGAACGCAACCTAATGAGAGAGAGAGAGAGACAGAGAGAGCCTTGAGTCGCCGTGAAATTACCCGGGTTTTCGGAAAGCTTTTTAAAGAAAATGTGTCCTCGCTGTTTCTTAATTATTTTATGGGGGGTCAGTTTGATCGCTCTTAAATCAATGCTGGAATTTGTGTAAACGGAGAGTTTCCGCCTTCTCTCTGTGTTTGTTTTTTTATCTTTTTGTGTTTGTTGTGTGTGTTTGTTTTTCTGTTTATCTATATCTGTTCTGTGTTTCTATCTCTCTAAGACTCTTCCACCTAACCCTTTTTCTTCTTCCAATTCCTTTGCTTTTTCCTCTCCTTCTCCCCTTCCTAATTCCTTTCCTCCCACCATCCCTCCCTTTCACCTTCCCTTCCCTCCCTGCGTCTCTCTGTCTCTCTCCCTCTACCATCTCACTTTCCCTCTCCCTCATCGCCCCTCCCTCCTTCTCCCTCTCCCTGTTTCTCTTCCTTCTCACTCTCACTCTACCTCATCGTCCCTCCCTCCTTCCCTCCTTCCTTCCCCCTCCCTCCCTCCCTCCCACCTTTCTCCCCCTCCCCCTTCCCTCCCTCCCTCCTCCTTCCTCCCTCCTTCCCTTCCTCCTTCTCCCCCTCCCTCCCCTCCTTCCCCCTCCCTCCCTCCCTCCTCCCCCTTTCTCCCCTCCCTCCCTCCTCTCCCCCTCCCTCCCTCCCTTCCCTCCCCCATTCCACCAGCCCCCCAAGAGGAAGCAACCTCCTTGGTATGCCTTCCGAAGCGGCTTTGTGAAGGACGCATGAAACAGCCTTAGCCATAACCGAAGGCATGACGCTGGCATTCCGGAAGGAAGAAAAGAAGAAGGAGAAGGAGAAAGAGTAAAGGAAAAGAAGAAGATGGAATGTTTTGGGAGAGCGAAAGAAAGAGAGAGAGAGAGAGTTGGAGAGAGAGAGGGAGAAATAGAAAGAGAAAGAAAATAAGAAGAGACAAGAAAACTAAAGAGCGAGAGAGAATAAAAACGAAGAAAAAAAAAAACGAAAAAAAGCGAAAGAAATACTTCAAAAGAGAGAGAGAGAGAGAGAGAAGGAGAATTAAGAAAAAAAGGACAATTGAAATGATCGTCTCGTACAAGAGCGCCCCCCCCCTCGCTCCGCAGCCGAAGTCGCTAAACAGGAACATGATCCAAGGAATCCCAAGGAGCCAGCGCCAAGTAGCCTTCAGTTACGTCTCTCTGACTCCCACGCATGCGCAGTCGGAGTACCTAAACCTAGCCAGGGAGGATCGCAGGACCGTAAGGGTCGTCGTCGTATGAGAGCGTGTGAGATTCTGACCCTTGTGCTTGGTAGAGAGAGAGAGAGTGGGGGGGGGGGGGGGGGAGTAGGATCCGCGTGGCAGCCGCAAGACCTCAGGCATTTTTTTTTCTTTTTTCTTTTTCTTTTTTTGAATGCAAGGAAGGGTGGCGCATTGTGGTAGGGCAGGAAGGCAATTATACCTCGATTGGAGGACCATTTCCCGAAGATAGATTAGACGAAAATGGCGGAGGAGATGTGGAGAGACACACAAACGTAAAAAAAAAAGCGAAGAGGTGGAAGAGGAGGACCGAGAAGAATATAAAAGATGTCAATTATGGAAATGGACAAGACTGTTTACCAAAGCAGATCTCAAAGGAACCGTTTCTTGAATGTTGAATAAGCATAAATAACTGGTTTGGGATGCCAGTGTCTTAGGAGACGACGGTAACTCTTGAGATATAAAGGAATCCAAGATATTCTCACCAGTGGGGGTGAGGAAGGAAAATTGTCCTCTCTCTCTATCTATTTATCTTTTTCTTAGCTATATCATTCTCTCTCTCTCTCTCTGTATATATATATATATATATATATATATATATATATATATATATATATATATATATATAAATATATATATGTGTGTGTGTGTGTGTGTGTGTGTGTGTGTGTGTGTGTATGTGTGTGTGTGTGTGCATATATATATATATATATATATATATATATATATATATATATATATATATATATATATATATATATAGCTATTATTCCCCAACACCCCTCTTTAGAGAGATAAAAATAAATTTTCAACGAACGAAAATACAAAAAAAAAAAAAAACACAATGAAAATGACGACAAATAAAGACATTAATACAGACAAAGAAAGAAACAAAGAAAATCTAAGACAAATGATAAAAAAAAAGCACTCGACAAAGATCAGTTTGAGCACCGTCTGGGAATCCGTCTGTGAGTGCCATTCTTGGGTCTTATACTTAGCCCTGTTCTTTGTGTGCAAGGAAGGGGGTAAGTATACATATAGAGGTGATGACACATCTTTGGGGTCGGGTGTTTATTTTCAAGGTATAGCGAGTACGACCCTATGGGGGGTTGGGGAGGGAGAGAGGGGGAGGAATGGGGAGGGGGAGGGGGAAGGGAGGGAGAAGGGAAGGGGGAGAGAGATGTGGAAGGGGGAAGGATGGGAGGAAGGGGAGGGGAGGAGAGAGGAGGGGAAGAGAGGGGAAGGGGGAAGGATGGGAGGTAGGGGAGGAAGGATGGGAGGTGGGGAGAGGGAGGATGGGAGGTAGGGGGAGGGAGGGAAGAGGGGGATTGGAAAGAGGGAGGAGAAGGAAGAGGAGGGGTATAGGGAGAGGGCTGGGAGGAAAGGAGGAAGAGGAGGAGGGAGTGGGTGAAGGGAGAGAGGAAGAAGGGGAGGAGGTCGTAGAAGGGAGAGAAGAGGGGGGGGGGGGGAGTGAAAGGAGAGTGTAGAGGGAGCATAAACTACGAAATCCCTGGGGGTTGGCTGACACAGTTAAAAACTCCAAGTGGATCTATTTTGAGGACTTTCATTTGAATACATGACAAACCTTGGCATTTGTGGGAGACTTTTTCACATTGCAAGTCTGTTTCATATGCTATCAAGTTCGTATTTGTGTAAGCATGGAAGTGCAAATTACAGATTAAGTCAGTTTTACGAAAATATAAAAAATGGTTGAATTCATCATTATCATTGCTATCATTATTAATGTTCTTGTTCTTATTATTATCATTGTTATAATTAATATCATTATTATCATCTTCATTATAATTATTATTATAATTATCATTGTGATTATTATTATCTTCATCATTATAATCATTATGATTTTTGCTGTAGTTTTAATATCATCATATTACCATCGACAATCATTTTAAGTATCATTACTATTACTCTTATTATTTTTGCTAATGGTTTATCTACAAGCATTTCCCGGCATACTAACCTATATCACGAAAAAGGCCTTGGCATAATTGGATACCAAGAAATCTTTTATTTTTTACGTAAATAAGTTCAGTTCATAGCCTCTAGTGTCTATTTATGTATCGTTTTATTAATAATTACTTGTCACATTAACCGTTACTTCAGCGCGTTAAGGTTAAAACAAGAGAAAAGGGTTCAGAGCAAAATACCAAATGACACATGCTTGAAAGTATCCGTTGTAGACTTTCCAATTAGGAATGTGTTTACGCTTTCCCTTCTTCGCTTGTTTGCATAAAACTGTCTACCTGCTCCGGCTTCTAATTATATATGATCTTTTGCTAATATAAATCCTTGCGCTAATCAATCATTTTCTCGCTAAGTACAGAGACGGGAACAACGCAATTAGGCCGTGTTTGTTACTGTATTCTGGTCAAATAACCCGCGCTTATTGGATACAATTTAGGCGGAATGTCATTTCGGACGGTTTTGGCGGGAAAGTAAAAATCTCGGTGTCAAATGAGGATCTTTATTATCCATTCCTCTTCGGATTTTCCCATTCTTAGTTTACTAATTAAAAAGAATATTTTCGAGGATTAGGCTCTGGCATTTTTCATCTTCATCTGTTCGTCCCATTATAGTTTATCTCGAGAGCACGACATCCCTCATATATCGCACAATAGAATGACGTGAAGAGAATAAATCTGAGGTACAAATGGAGGGAGAAGAGATAGGGATCACTGTCGCTGTCAGTGTTACCAGCCATTAACGGGAGACGCGCCTCACACTCAGAGCGAATAACGACTATTTCCCCCTGTTCCTATAGAGATAGCTCTTTATCATTAAATATCTACGAAGGTCAGGCTTTGAATTATAGATATCTCTGTTCTTTGGCTCTCAGATAAGGCGGATTTCTGTAAGAGTGAGATAAAACTGTCTACCTTTGGCAGTGATGATGCCTCAGCCGTAGCCGGAAATGACGACATTCCAAAAATTCTCGCGCCAATTTTAAAAAAGAGAGCGGCACATCACACAAAACCTTCTTGTTTGAACAACGCCTCTTCTCATTTAAAGAAAAGAGAAAATGAACTTTCGTATCGACATTTCCTTTACAGATTGAGGTAGACAAATTATGGAATAGTAAGAGGAGATAGGAGATAAATGGTTTTAATTGCTAACGTACCACAGCAGCCTCGTGTTCAGTGTGAAATGTCGACCAAACATTCTGAAATTTCAATAAAATAAATAAAACAACTTGTCAGGTTATCCCTTGTTGTTTGGGTACTCTGGCTTAGCTCAAAAGATCGTGAAATATAAAACGTTACAGAAAAGAAAGAAGGGGTGAAAGTGAAATACATATTTTTCTTTTCTCTCTCTCTCTCTCTCTCTCTCTCTCTCTCTCTCTCTCTCTCTCTCTCTCTCTCTCTCTCTCTCCTCTCTCTCCTCTCTCTCTCCATCTCTTTCTCTCTCTCCTCTCTCTCTCTCTCTCTCTCTCTCTCTCTCTCTCTCTCTCTCTCTCTCTTCTTCTCTCTCTCTCTCTTCTCTCTCTCTCTTCCCTCTCTCTCTCTCCTTCTCTTCTCTCTCTCTCTCTCTCTCTCTCTCTCTCTCTCTCTCTCTCAAACCAAGTCCAGAAATTTATGGCCTTTTTCGGGGTGGAAAAAGAAGCCTTAGTGAAGGTTAAGCATTAGCATGAGAGTTAGATAAATTTTAAGAGAGCGAGAAGACAGCCTGTTGGACTTTCTGTCTCCGTGGCGCGTTGTCGATTGCTTAAGGTTAGGCGTAAAGGGTTGTGTTCGCGTGCGTTGTATGTCCGGGGGGGCGCGGGGGGGGGGGGGTTGTGTTTGTTTGTATGTGTGGGAGGGGAGGGGGGGGTTGTTTGTGTTTGTTTGTATGTGTAGGGGGGGGTTGTGTTGCGTGCGTTTGTTTGTATGTCGGGGGGCGCGGGGGGGGGGAGGGGTTGTTGTGTTTGTTTGTATGTGTGGGAGGGGGGTTGTGTTTGCGTGCGTTTGTTTGTATGTCCGGGGGCGCAGGAGGGGGGGTGTTTGTGTTTGTTTGTATGTGTGGGAGGGGGGGGTTTGTGTTTGCGTGCGTTTGTTTGTATGCGCGGGGGGCGCGGGGGTTGTTTGTGTTTGTTTGTATGTGTGGAGGGGGGGGGTTGTGTTTGCGTGCGTTTGTTTGTATGTCCGGGGGTCGCGGGGGGGGGAGGGGTTGTTTGTGTTTGTTTGTATGTCCGGGGGGCGGGGGGAGGGGTTGTTTGTGTTTGTTTGTATGTGTGGGGGGGGGGTTTGTGTGTTTGTGTTTGTTTGCATGTGTGGGAGGGGGGGTTGTTTGTGTGTTTGTGTTTGTTTGTATGTGTGGAAGGGGGGTTTTTGGTGTTTGTATGGTGTTTGTTTTTGTTGTTTGTTTGTATGTGTTTGTTTGTTGGTGTGTTTGTTTGTGTGTTTCTGTTTGTTTGTATGTGTGGAAGGAGGAGTTGTTTGTGTGTTTGTGTTGTGTATGTGCGGAGAGAGGTTTTTAATGTTTTTATTTGCTTGTGTTATGCGTGTTATTTGTTTGTGTGTGTATGTTTGTATGTATTTGTCCGTGCGAGTCTGTTTATACATGCATAATTGTACATAGGCATTTATATTGATATAAACAAGTTTCATTGAAACTCACTCATAACTACTAATTATGCTACTTATTACTACTTATAACTTCTCTTATACTAACCAGTATAACTACTAATAACATAACTACTAATTATGCTACTTATAACTACTTATAACTACTCTTATACTAAACAGAATAACTACTAATAACATAACTACTAATTACGCTACTTATAACTACTTATAACTACTCTTATACTAAACAGCCTACTTACTTACATCTTACACATATGAAACGTTCGGACAGATAAAAAACAAAAAACGAATGAAGTGCACAACGAAGCCAAAGAGAGCGAATCAAACGCAGCGCATTTTCTCACGGGTGTCTGGGGATTGTGGCGGTTAATTGTTGAATAAATATCTCATAAATGAACCTGACTTCTCTCTATTTCTTTCTATCTTTATTTTTCTCTCGCTCTTTATTTCTCTTTCTCTCTCTCTCTATCTTTCTCTCTTTGTTTCTCTTCCTCTCTCTCTCTCTTCTCTTTTCTCTCTTTCTCTCTCTCCTCTCTTCTCTATTTTCTGTTTCTCTTCTCTTTCTATTCTGTTTCTCTCTCATCTCTTCTCTCTCTCTTCTCTCTCTCTCTCTCTCTCTCTTCTCTCTCTCCTCTCTCTCTCTCTCCTTCCTCCTCCTCCTCCTTATCTCTCCTCTCCTCCTCTTCCTCTTCTCCTTTTTCTCCTCTTCCTTTTTCCTCCTCCTCTCTTCTCCTTCTCCTACATCCACATCACCATAATTTATCACCATCTTCCTCTTCCTCCTCCTCCTCCTCCACATCATCACCATCATCACCATCATCACCACCACATCATCACATCCACATCACACACAGAATTCAATCACACTCACCTTCTCCCACTTGTTCACTCAGTGTGAATGAATAATTGGTGGCGTTTTGTTCACACTCATGAATGCATAACTAAGGCGGGGAGCGATGACAAAAAAAAAAAAAAGAGAGAGAAGAAAAAAAATAAGCGTCATTTTGTTACGAAAGACTTAATAACGACTGCATGGAAGGAGGAGGGAGAGGGAGGAGGGGGTAGGGAGGAGGAGGGAGGGGGGTAGGGGAGGGAGGGGTAGGGGAGGAGGAGAGGAGAGGGGAGGAGGAGGAGGAGGGAGGAGGAGGAGGAGGAGGAGTGGGGGAGATAGAAGTGTTGAGCAAATGAAAATAAAAAAGGTTGATGGAAATATTGATAAAGGGATAGACGAGAGAGAGAGAGAGAGAGAGAGAGAGAGAGAGAGAGAGAGATGGAAAGACAGATGAATAGAGAGACTGAGAGATAGAGAGGGAGGATAATTGAATAAATATAAGATAAAAAACGATGATAAAGAGAAATGTTTCGAAATCAACCTCTTGCAGATAAGATCAAGCAACATGCAATAGATATCAGGCCGATTTTTATCATCTATTCTTCATTCCCTTCTTCTTCCTCTTCATATTTTTCTTGTTCTTCTTCATTTCCTTCTTCTTCATCTTCTTCATATTTGTCTTTTTCTTGTTCTTCTTCATTTCCTTCTTTATCTTCTTCATTCCTTCTCTTCTTCATTCTTCTTCGTCTTCTCATTTCCTTGTTCTCTTCATTTCTTCTTCTTCTTCTTCCTTCTTTCTTCCTTCCTTCTTCTTCCTTCTTCTTCTTCTTTCTTCTTCTTCTTCTTCTTCCTTTCCTTCTTCATTTTCCTTCTTCCTCTTTTCATTTCTTCTTTTTTATCTTACCCTTATTCTTATTTTCATTCTTTTTCTTCTATTTCCCCTTCTTCTTCTTCCTCTTTTTCATTTTCTTTTTTTATCTTCTTTTACCTTACCCTTATTCTTATTCTCATTCTTATTCTTCTATTTCCCCATCTTCTTCTTCCTCTTCTTTCCCTTCTTCTTCTTCTCTTCTTCTCCATCTTCTTTCTAAGGATTGGTGGCAAATGGATCCACAGGTAGAAATTATATTGTTAGAGGCTGATTATTAACGTCTTTCTCTTCCTTTTCTTCTTCTTCTTCTTCCTTTCTCCTTGTCTTCCTCCTCCTCCTCCTCCTTCCTTTTCCCCTTCTTCTTATCTTCTCTTTTTTCTCCTCCCCTTCTTCTTCCTCCCCTCCCTTCTTCCTATCTCCTCCTCCTCCTTCTTCTTCCTCCTCTTACCCTTATCTCCTCCTCCTCCTCCTTCTTCCTTTTCCCCTTCCTCCTCTTCCTCCTCTTCCCCTTCTTATCTCCTCCTCCTTCCTCTTCCTCTCCCTCCTCCTCCTC
>NW_020872424.1:788065-793065 GCF_003789085.1 Penaeus vannamei
GAGAGAGATAGATAGATAGATAGAGAGAGAGAGATAGAGAGAGATTGAGGGAGGGAGAGGGAGAGGGAGGGAGGGAAGTGAGGGAGAGGGAGGGAGAGGGAGAGGGAGAGAGAGAGAGAGAGAGAGAGAGAGAGAGAGAGAGAAAGAGAGAGAGAGAGAGAAGAGAGAGAGGAGAGAGAGAGAGAGAGGAGAGAGAGAGAGAGAGAGAGAGAGAGAGAGAGAGAGAGAGAGAGAGAGATAGACAGATAGATAGATAGGGAGAGAGAGAGAGAAAGAAAGGAGGGAGGGGGAAGAGGGAGTGAGAGAGAGAGAGAGAGAGAGAGAGGGAGGGAGGGAGATAGAGAGAGAGAGAGAAAGAGCGAGAGAGAAAGAGAAAGAGAGTAGAGATAGAGAGAATGAGAGAGAGAGAGAGGTGTATCTGTGTGTGAGATTGTTTGCGTGTGTGTGTGCTTATGTATGTATACATAATACATCCTATATATGCACGTATGTATGTACGCATACCTACGTGTCTCTGTATATGTATGTATATATGAACGCATAGATATACGTCCACGAATAGATAGACAGATAGACAGCGGAAGAAACCGTTCCGCATTAGAGATCGCTGATCCGTTGTGGAATTTCCCGAACTCGATTCCTCTTCTCCGGAGCGCCGACAGGCCCGGAAGCTCTGGCCGACCCCGGTGGCACCGCTAATCACCAGCAGATCGACCCCCGGGGTTCGGAGGCGCTGGGGAGGGCGGGGAGAGGAGGTGTAGGGGAGGGAAGAGGTAGGGGAGGTGAGGTGATGGGAGGGAGGGCGGGGAGAGATGTAGGGGGGGGGGGGGGCTGGGAGGGATAGGTAGGGGAGGGGAGGGATGTAGGGGAGGGCGGGGAGGGGAGGCGTTGGGGAGGGGCGGGAGGGGTGGTATAGGGGAGGGGAGTGGGTCGTTGGAAAGATGTAGGGAAGGGGGGGGGGGGTAATAGAGGGTAAGGAGGTGTAAGGAAGGGAGACAGTGGAGCTGGGGAGGGAGGTAGGGAAGAGGGGGAGAGGGAGGGGGAGAGGGGGATGGGGAAGGTAGGAAGAGGAGAGAAGGAAGGGGTTAGAAGAGGATTAATAGAATAGGGAATAGGGGAAATAGAAGGAGGGAGAAACTGAAGGGGGAAAAGAAGAAAGAGAAAAATAAAAGTAAAATAGAGACGACACAATTAATAAGATGATTAACGAAGAAGAGAAGAAAAGGAAAAAAAAAGACATTCAAGAAGAAGAAAACGAAAACGAAGAAAAGAAGAAGAAGAAAGAAGGAGAAGGAAGACGAAGAGAGAAGAGAAAGAAAAAAAAAAAAAAATTAAAGTGCCAGAGGTCCGCCTCCCCCCCATTACCCTTTCCCTCCCTACCCTCCCTCCCTCCCTTCCCCCACCCCCTACCCTCCCTCCCCCCTTCCCTTCCCTCCCTTCCCCTACAACCCCCCCACACCTCCCGCACCAACAGGAAGGAAGTCCACCGCCCCCATTAGAACTAATAGCCCCCCCCCGCCCCCCCCACCCCCACGCCCATTAAGCCTGACTCAGCGACCTCTCTCTCCTGAAGGCGTGGGAGGGAAGTTCTGCATGGACGAAGGAGATAATGCCGGAAGGACCTCTGGGAAGGGGCTTGGCAGGGGGGGGGGGGAGCGGGGGGTGAGGGGGAAGGGAGGGGAGGGAGTGAGGGGAGGGGTTGATGGGATGGGGAAGGGATGGGGGAAGGGAGGGGGGATAGAAGGGGAGGGTTGAGGGGAGGGGAGCGGGGGTGGAGGGAGGGGGGCGAGGGGAGAGGAAAGGGAATGAGGGGAGGGGGGGAAAGAAGGAGGAGGGAGAGGGGAGGGGAATGGAGAAAGAAGGGATGGGGTGAGGGCACGGGGAAGGGAGGAGGGGGAAAAGGGGATGGAGGAAAGGGGGAGGGGATGGAGAAAGAAAGGGGGGAGGGGGTAAGGCACGGGGAGGGAGGGGAAGGAGGAGGGAGTGAAGGCATGGGAGAGGAAGGGAGAGAGGGAGGGTTGTTCTCGGAGGGCGCGGCGCTGGGTTTCACCTAAGGGCGTGGAGTTGTCTTCAGGAGCTTCTTCTTGCCCTCCGCCTTCAAAGTCACGTGTGGGCGGTTTGTGGGCGGATGTCAGTGGGCGTGGATGCTGGGGGTCGCGTTGGGATGTTCGCTTGTTTATTCATTCACATACACACAAACGTAAACACACACGCACACGCGCATACACAAATACAAACACATATACACACTTACACAAACGCGCACATAAAGACACACACATGTACACGCTCACACAAAACAAGCACGCAAACACACACACCCACAAACACCACAACACACACACACACACACACACACACACACACACACACACAAACTCTGTCTAGCTCCATCTCTATCTATCTATTTTTCTGTCTATTGTCCCCTCTATATCTATTTTTCTTTTCTTGTCTTTTCCTCCCCCTCCTCTATCTTTCTTATTATTCCTCCTCTTCTCCTTTATCTCACTTTATCTAATCCTTTGCTTCCAATTTTTCTCTCTCCCTCTCTTTCTTAGTCCATCTCTCTCTCTCTCTCTCTCTCTCTCTCTCTCTCTCTCTCTCTCTCCTCTCCTCCTCTCTCTCTCTCTCTCTCTCTCTCTCATCTCTCTCTCTCTCTCCTCTCTCTCTCTCTCTCCTCTCTCTCTCTCTTCTCTCTCATTGGTATTACGTTACCGCAATGTCCTGTTCCTGTCACGACCTCTGCCCGTACTCTAACCTCCTTCTCCTCTTCTCTCCATTTCCTTCTTCTCCATTTTCTCCTTCTTCATCTTCTCCCCTCTTCTTCCCTTTTTTCTTCTCTTTCTCCAGCCTTTTTTTCCTCCTCCTCCTCTTCCCCTTCTCCTTCTCCTCCTCCTCTCCCTCTTCCTTCCCTCCCTCCTCCTCCTTCTCCTTCTCCTCCTCCTCCTCCTCCTCCTCTCTCCTCCTCCTCTCCTCCTCTCCTCCTTCCCCTCCTCTTCCTCCTCCTCCCCCTCTTCCTCCTCCTCCTCCTCCTCCTCCTCCCCTCCCCCCCTCCTCCTCCTCCTCCTCCTCCTCCTCTCCTCCTCCTCCTCCTCCTCTCCTCCTCCTCCTCTCCTCCCCCCACCTCCTCCTCCTCCCTCCTCCTCCTCCTCCTCCTCCTCCTTCTCCTCCCCTCTTCCCTCCTCCTCCTCTCCCTCCTCCTCCTCCTCCTCCTCCTCCTCTCCTCCCCTCCCCTCATTTCCTCCTCCCTCCTCCTCCTCCTCCCCCTCCTCCTCCTCCTCCTCCTCCTCTCCTCCTCCTCCTCCTCCTCCTCTCCTCTCCCCTCCCCTCCTCCTCCTTTCCTCCTCCTCCTCCTCCTCCTCCTCCCCCTCTTCCTCCTCCTCCTCCTCCTTCCCCCCTCCTCCCTCTCCTCTCCTGTTCTGCCTTGAGGCCGAGCTGTTATGTGTCATTCATGTCAGCATTTTGTTTTTGTTCTGCTTCTTTGTTGTTATTCATGTTGTTTCTTCTTCTCCTGCCGCTAACTCTCCTTGTTCTTATTATAATTGTTCTTCTTTTTTCTTACTATTGTTCTTGTTTTTATTGTTCTCTTTTGTTCTTGTTCTCGTTCTTTTCTTTTTCTTCTTTCTTTTCTTTCCCATTTTTTATTTTTATTTTTTCACGTTTCTTCTTCAATTCTTCTTCAAAATGTGTTTTATTATTTTTCCCATTTACTCTTCCTCCTTTTCACTTATTTTCTTCCTTTTCTTCGTCTGCTTTTTTTATTTCTTTCTTTCTGTTTCATCAATATTTTTTGTTTCTTTACCTCTATTTCTCTTATTATTATTATCATTATCCTTCTCTTCCCCCTTTTTTCCTCTTCTTCTCCTCCCTCTTCTTATTATTATTCTTTTACTCTTCCTACTCCTTCTCCTTCTCCTCTCCTTCCTTCCCTCTTCCCCCTTCTTCCTCTCCTTTCTTCTTTTCCTCCTTCTCCTTCTTTCTAAAATATTCTTCTCTTTCTTCTTCTTCTTCTTCTTCTGCATCTCCCCCCCCCCCCCGCTTACCTCTCCTCTCTCCCAAAGACAAATATTAGAAATCAAACACATTCATAAAATCAATATCACAGAATGCAGCTTGATTTTTTATTAAATAAGATATTAATAATTTAAAATAAAACATTGCTGTTTTATTTTAACGTAGGAGTAGCGTCTCTTTGTGATGCAACATATCACTTCTATGCAACCTATATCCTCATTTCTTTAAACATGAATTGGTCTTATCTCTGCAACATGAGAGCATTAAAATAAGACCGCTATTGGGTTGCAATAAGACCGCTATTGGGTTGCAACTTAAGGCCACATAAGACGATTATCTCTTTGCAATATAGATTATTTTTTTCTCCGCGAACATAAAGCCATCATCATTTCGTCACGTCAGACCTCTGCAACATGAGACCTCTTCCGTTATCGCTTTGCAACATAGGACCACCCAAGACCATAATTTCACTGCAGTATGAACTCTGTTGCAACATATTACCGTAATCTCTCTAACGTAAAAGCAACATCGCCATCCAAACATAAATCATTATTTTTTTTCAACATAGGACCACCCAAGACCACAACATCTCTGCAACATGAACTTTATTGCACAACATTACCATATCAAAAAGTAAACATCCTCACCATGCAACACAAACCCATCAGTCTTTTCCAACATAGTGCCCTCATATCTTTGCAACATAAGACCACCCCACAAACAACTCTCAAACATGAACTTTATCGCCCACCCAAATCCACAACATCTCTACAACATGAATACTTCCATGCCAAAAAGTAAACATCCTCACCATGCAAACATAAACCAACATAGGACCCTCATAGCTTTGCAACATAGGACCACACAAGACCGCCCTTCTTCTGCAACAGAGGACCACGTTGCAGTTCGCTAGGCATCTAGGTGAGGAATGCAACCCCAAGAACTCTCACAGGAGCAGATCAGGAAATGCTTGAAGAAACAATGAA
>NW_020872425.1:0-5000 GCF_003789085.1 Penaeus vannamei
TTATCAGCATCCTTTATTCTTCTCATCATTATGAGATTTAGCTTCCTTAATATTATCATTTGCAATGGTATCAGCATTTTTATTGTTGTTTAAATTTATCTAATTACACACATATGCCCTATTGTTCTCGTGTCATTGTCCCTCAGTGGTATTTTCTTGTTACAAGCGGTGTCCTCGGTGGGTCAAACTGTTTTGTCTAAATATCGCTTGGAAAATTGTTTAAGTTACTATTATATTGGTAGAAGTGTATGTTATGTGATATCGGTATTTCAAAATGTGTAAATTATCATGTTATCGGTAGGTAAAATTGCTTAACTATAATATTGATAGGTAAAATTGTGGAGGTTGTATAGTATCGACAGGTAAAATTCTGTAAATTACTATTACCTTGATAAGTTTGTGTAAGTTACATGATATCGGTAGATAAAATTCTGCAAGTTATTATCATATTGTTAAAATGGTTTGTCTAGCACATTTATTTTCCTGTGTCATTATTATTGTCTACTTGTTAAAATTGTGTAAGTTATGTAAGATCGGTAGGTAAAATTGCGTATGTTATATAAGTTTGAACTAATTTAGAATAAGGTGATTTGTTACACTCAACATTTCTAATACTCGTTAGGATCTCTCGGTAGATGACTGTGGATGAAGGACAAATTATTATCTCTTAAAACTGACCGCGAAATTCCATTGAAGTTTGTTTAAGGATATTCAATTATTTTTCTGGTCGCTTTTGCATTCACAGAGCTACTTGTGCTATTGACATGTTTGCGTTCGGGGAAAGAAAAGAAGAAAAAATAATGATGAAAAAATATGTAAATAAATAAATGAATAAATGTAATATGAAATGTTCACCGGAAACACTCAGTTATTCAGGGAAACCAGTGTATTAACAAACTAGGTTAAGGCATTCACTAAATTTACGCATTTATGTTATTGTCTTTTTTCTGTCTGAAAGATTAGTTACAGATGAAACTGATTTGATTTTGCCTAAGATAAAGAAACTCATTTGAATCACAAGGTCTTTTAACTTTATTAACATTATCAATTTTATAGTCTGGGAAGTGAACTTAGGTGAAAGATAATTATTTATTGATGCAATTGTGGCCCAAAATGAAAGTTAGGCTAAGCAATTCCAGAGAATTTTCAAAGCGGGGTATAATCCTTAAATTTTTTAATCAGTTAGTTATGACCCTTCACTTTTTTTAATCAGTTAAATCCCCCCCCAAAAAAAAAAAAAAACAGCTTTTGTTTGTATTAATATTCAAGGTTAGGGAATCCCGGATTTTTGGCCACCGCTGGGATGCATATGGCGACGACGCTAGATGGCTGCCATTCAATAAAAGCCTTTGTCGCTTGTCACTTTTTTGACTTCCGGAGCTTAGTTTCTCCTCAGGACTCAGTGCATTTCTCTTTCACTGTAGATTGATCGATTTCAGACTTCACTTACTTCACTCACTTCAGTGTATTACCTACTCTCTTCATCCGCCGTTTCTCTTCTTTTCTTCAGATCTCTCTATGTTTCTCAATTCATTTTTCTTTTCTTCTGTGTTGTTATCTCTCTTTTATCTCTTTTCATGTGTTTTTTTACTTTGTCTGTGTTGCTCCCTCTCATGTATTTTGTTTCTCCTTCCTCTCTCTCTCTCTCTCCCTCTCTATTTATCTATTTATATATATCTTTCTCTCTCTCTCTTTATTTTCCTTTCTCTCTCTATCTTTCTCTCTCTCTCTTATATAAAAATGTCAAAATGTAAAATCTCATTATATTTCTAACCATAACATAAGCCACGTGGTATTTTAACGGGGAGGGGGGAAGGGAGGCTGAGAGAGAGGTGGAGGAGTAGGAAGAAAAAGAGGAGGAGCAGGATGGGAGGAATAAAAGATAATGAAAAAAATAAAAAAATAAAAGGAAAAACAATCCAAGACAAAACTAGTGACCGGAAGACATGAAAGAGGGGGGAGGGGGAGAGGGAGGGATCAGCGGAAGGGGTCAGCGTCTCCCTTGAAATCAGTCCTATCACTTGCTCATTTCTTTGTCTATTTATTTATATAATACCCGGGTTTTAATGGCTAAATACCCTAGGTAAACTATCGCCCGCATAAACGAGACCTCTGTAATGAATCTTTACGATGTTGATTGTACAATAAAGATTATCAGTAATAAGCAAACAGACTTAATGATTATTATCAATACCTGTATGTTTAAATCAGTCTTTGTGCAGTGGGTGTATATTAAACTGTTATCTGTTCTCTCTGCTCACTCTCACTCTCTCTCATTCTTTTCTCTTGCAGCCTTCTCTACCCCCTACCCCAGACTAACCATCCCCCCTCTCTCTCTCTTGCTCCCTCTCTTCATTCCTCCCCCCGTTCCCCATATTCTTTCTTCTTTCCCTCATTCCTCTCTCGCTCCCTCTCTCTTCTCTCTCTCTCTCTCTCTCTCTCTCTCTCCTCTCTCTCTCTCTCTCTCTCTCTCTCTCTCTCTCTCTCTCTCTCTCTCTCTCTCTCTCTCTCTCTCTCGCTCGCTCGCTCTCTAGTTCTCTCTTTTCTCTCTCTTCTCTCTTCTCTTCTCTCTCTCTCTCTCTCTCTCTCTCTCTCTCTCTTCTCTCTCTTCTCTCTCTTCTCTCTCTCTCTCTCTCTCTCTCTCTCTCTCTCTCTCTCTCTCTCTCTCTCTCTCTCTCTCTCTCTCTCTCTCTCTCTCTCTCTCTCTCTTCTCTCTCTCTCTCTCTCTCTCTCTCTCTCTCTCTCTCTCTCTCTCTCTCTCTCTCTCTCTCTCTCTCTCTCTCTCTCTCTCTCTCTCTCTCTCTCTCTCTCTCGCTCTCTCTCTCTCTCTCCTCTCTCTCCTCTCTCTCTCTCTCTCTCACTCACTCTCTCTCTCTCTCTCTCTCTCTCTCTCTCTCTCTCTCTCTCTTCTCTCTTCTCTCTCTCTCTCTCTCTCTCTCTCTCTCTCTCTCTCTCTCTCTCTCTCTCACCTACTCTATCTATCTCTCTCTACATATAATATATAATATATATATATATTCTCTCTCTCTCTCCTCTCTCTCTCTCTCTCTCTCTCTCTCCTCTCTCTCTCTCTCTCTCTCTCTCTCTCTTCTCTCCTCTCTCTCTCTCTCTCTCTCTCTTTATATATCTCTCTCTTTTCTCTTCTCTCTCTCTTCTCTCTCTCTTCTCTCTCTGCTTCTCTCTCCTCTCTCTCTCTCTCTCTCTCTCTCTCTCTCTCTCTCTCTCTCTCTCTCTCTCTCTCTCTCTCTCTCTCTCTCTCTGGGACGGTGAGTATGCAAATGGCTTTATTTATCTGGTTGTTTTGGTTAACAAATGTAAATCTGTATTATATATATATATATATATATATATATATATATATATATATATATATATCTTGCTAATTTGTCTCCGTGATTCGACAGAAATTTATATTATATGTGTATTCCCAGTCGGAGAAAGTTCCTGCGCATGTGTGTATATCTGCATGTACAATACATTTATGTCTGAATATGTTTGTATGCAAGTATGTGAATGTATGTCTGCGTGCAAGTATGAGACTGTATGTGTGTACAGTATATCCTTATACGTGGGAGTAAATGCATTTCTCTTTTTTGTTGTTTTTATACGTGTGTGTATCTTTATGTATACCTTATTATTTTCAAGAATGAATGGTGATTTTTGTTACATTTAATCTCCGATCTCTATCTCTATCTCCGGTTCGCATTAGTCCTTCCTCCCTTCTTCCGTTGGTATCTCTCCTCCTTCCACTCTTGTGTGCCAAGGTTTTGTTTTCTTGCAGATGTTTAACAGTGAGCCTGACGCGTCACTACAATGCTTTGTTTTGGCGTGGTGAGTGTATGTTGCTTTGGAAAAATTAACACGTTGCCGCCAAGTGTAAATATTGTGAACGGGATCCTTACATTCACTTATTTTACTTACTTCCTGTCGCGTTCGCTAGTGTGTAATCACAGTTACAGCCACATACACACACAGCACACACGAGACTGCATCGACACGACAGCACACGACACGAGCGATCATCACACACAAGCACGACACACACAGCAACACACACACGAGCTACACACCACGACACGACATCACTACACATATATGTGTGTGTGTGTTAGTAATGTGATATTAGTTAGAGGTAGTGTATAGGTTATGTAGGTATAGGGTATAGGGAGGGTGATAGTTGTTATAATATTAGTTCTGTAGATATAGCATATATGAGATAAGCAAATGGTGTGTGTGAAGTGTTATAAAGTATAGTGAGTAAGTTATAGTTATATATTATATATAGTATACTATAATATATAGGTATGAGTTAATTTATATAGTATATATTATAGCTGAGTACTAATATGAATAAGCAAATGTGTTTGGGTAATTATATATTAGATTTATGGTATAGTATAAGTTAAATATATACCATATATATATATATATAATATGCTAAAGTAATGATATATATTTATAATACTATACATATTATATATACTACTTTATTTTTAATATGTATACAATATCGGTATAGTATATTTATATATTTTTTTTGTATATTATTATTATTTGTATTAGTGTATACAGGTGTGTTTATTACTGGTTATTAGCATACACACACACACACGCACTCAAACATCCACACATCATCCCATTCATCTATCTTACACTATCAGTCACTAACTAGCAACACACACACATTCCGAGCACCACACACACACACACACACACACACACGCACGGCACGGCACACACACACGCACGCACACACACACACACACACACACACACACACAAAACGCACACACACACACACAACTCACACGATGTTGCGACTTACTCACACTATCTCATGCACATAACCCATCACACGCTCACTACTACACACACACGTTCACACATCATATCACACATCAACATCTAGTCTCTCACAACATACAGCTAACTGCGTGCTATCCCGACGCTCTACACACCACTCACCCACACACGCACACACACACACACACACACGCACA
>NW_020872425.1:12500-15000 GCF_003789085.1 Penaeus vannamei
TATATATTAGTATATATATATATATATATATATATATATATATATATATATGTATATATATATATATTATATTCACACACACACACGCATATATATATATAATATATATATATATATATATTTATATATATATATTCACAGTATATATTTATACTGTGTAATATTCCAGGAAGACGTTTTGGAAAGTTGTTTACCGTTTCAGGATCATTTGAGAAGAGTGGTAATGAAAATGAGGAGGAAAAGAAAAAATAATCCCATGAAGAGAGGAATGCGTATACTCGAGTGCGAATAAAATTTCTGAATGTATTTGAATAGTTTTAGTATCATTGTATATTTCCACTTGTATTTTGTCCTGGTGTGTACGCTTTGCAGAAGACAGCCATGTGTACAGACAGGAACGTGACATGCGCGGTGTATGGCTTAACCTCATGCAGGAAGTGAGCCAGTGATCACAGTAATTGGAAGATCAATTTATCCACAAATGTCAGTGAAAAGCAGAAGGAAGTTCACATTATTTGGAAATCACTCCCCGCAGAAAAGCCAGGAACTCACTGAACAGGTTGCATTCAGAATAGGAAATAGCGTTTAGAATAGAACGTAAAAACTCGCGAGAAACTCATATTACATATGGAAATGTGAGTTTTTACAATTAATGCAACATCGATGACATTCATTTGCATATTTTGTATGATTCATTCAGTTTAAATGTCGTATTTATTAGGCTCTTAAACCCCAAAAGCCTAATAAGGTACAGTTGAGCGCGGTGAAGAAGCACTATCAAAAATATCAGATGCTGTATTTGGTTTAAGAGCCAAAATATTTCATTTTTCCATATGATGTATTAGTTTTTAAACCAGCTGCTTTTATTAATTCATTGGGCCGGGCTTATATCAACGATTTTATGAACACGCCAGCAAATAACCATTTATTCCTTATCGACAGTAGATTAAGTATATAAGATGATAACAACAGCTCCTTATCACGGTGGAAAAAAAATAAAAGTTTTCCCCTCTGTATGGATTATGTGAATATCACCTTCATACATATGTGTGTACCTTTATGTCTAGCTATACTGTATATTGGTAGAGAACCCCGCAATACACAAACTAGACTTTATTAAATATATGAGACATGAGGATTCCGAAACTGTCTCATATATTTCAGGATATCTACTTTGTGCATTGCGAGTTTTTTTCTACCATAGTATCAACACGGTAGAGTATTTTTTTCCATTCATTCATACCGTGTATTGTATCATATAACATACTCTTCTTTCCAACAGTCTTCGTACCGCAACCGAAGTAGCAGTACGTCAGATTATTTCCTCGCCTCCAGAAATATGCACTGGATACCCGTGAGTACAGTTATTATTATTTTTATGATGGCAAACCAACGCGCAAAAGTCTTATTTGCACAAAAAACTTATATATGATAATTATCTTATGCTCTAGGTATCTTGATATCTCTTATGCGCCAAGTATGCATTTTTTTTTTTTTTTTTATTCGGTATTGTATCATCAAAGAAAAAAAAAATCCCCCAAAAATTGATTGGCAATTGTAGCAAGCAAACGTCCACTTACACTAACTGTACACTCCTAAACACGCAAACGCTCTTTTCCAGGTGGGCGCTTCCCTCTTCGCCAGCAACATCGGCTCCGGACATTTCATCGGCCTCGCGGGATCCGGAGCTGCTTCGGGCATCGGCGTCGCAGGGTTCGAACAGAGCGTGAGTCACCGAGTCGCTTTCGTTCGATTACAAAGCTCATCCTGAGTGATGCTGATCGGAGAATGAAATGTGTATAAAAACCAATACAATACAGTTTTAATATTACAAACGCAGCACCCAATATTGTCGGATTAAACTGACCCATTTTCATTACTTCAGGCGATCTACATCCTCATGCTTCTGGGGTGGCTGTTCGTTCCTGTTTACATGAGTTCGGGCGTCTACACGATGCCCGAGTTCATGAAGCTGAGATTCGGAGGACGTCGGATTCGAGTCTATCTCTCTTTCCTGGCGCTGCTGCTCTACATTTTCACGAAAATTTCTGTAAGGGCTAATTGTTTTTTATGTGCATGTACCTGTGCATATTATATGGGGTAGATAAGTACAGATATGTTTAGATAAAGTACGTGTGTTATGTATGCGGTCCATCTCTCTCTCTCTCTCTCTCTCTCTCTCTCTCCTCTCTCTCTCTCTCTCTCTCTCTCTCTCTCTCTCTCTCTCTCTCTCTCTCTCTCTCTCTCTCTCTCTCTCTCTCGAAATCAAATTCGTCTGCTACATATCGCGTCGATATATTTTGTATGTATCAGTACTTCTCGGTCCTTTACAGTGTGTGTGTGTGTGTGTGTGGGTGTGGCTGTGTGTGTGTGTGCGCGCGCGTGCGTGTGCGCGTGCGTGTGCGCGTGCGTTTGCGTGTGTTCGGATGTGCGCATGGAACCATATCAATCAAAACAGCAACTGCATGCATAAGGCCACCGCATTCCAGCCAGCTCCACA
>NW_020872425.1:20000-25000 GCF_003789085.1 Penaeus vannamei
TTTACTTCTTTTAATAACTTATATTAATGTATTATTTTATTTATTTGTTTATTTATCATCTCGTTTTTTCTTTTATTTACTTTTATTCATTTTCATTATTTTATTTACTTTTACTCATTTTCATTATTTCATTTACTTTTAGTTCTTTTATTTTATTTTATATTAATTCATTATTTTACTTGTATATTTCTCTTTTGTGTATGTGATTGATATGGATATCTTGGCCATTTAGTTATTTCGTTTTCACTACCTTGTAACATTAATTTTTTTCCATTTCATGTCTGCAGGGCGCTTTTTGGGGCCTCATGATCGGCCTCATCATCGGCATGCTGCGTTTCGTCGTCGAGTTCTCCTTCACCGTACCTCCCTGTGGTTCAAGTAAGGGATGCATTGTGCGTGTTAAGTGGGGTTCAATTAGGTTATTGAAATTTTGTCGACAGCGCTTTGATTAAGATCTCATTATTTAAGCCATTAATTGAATCTCGTCAATATTTAAGTGGGTGAATTTTGTTATTGGATATATGTAAGGAGCATTTTAACTGCGTATAAATGCGAGGATTTTACTTTGGATAAATTTTGTCTCATATAGCCATTAACCGTGATGGAAAAGGTATCCGCTGGCAACACTAACACCTCGTTAGTTACCTTAACTTCCCTCCTGAAGCGTGTCGAGGCATCTGGATTCCCTAAAGTGATTTTTCCATCAACTAGGAAACAGGAAAGACGGAAAATAAAGTAAGATGTCTCACGTATCGCCACCTTCCCCCCCTCTTGCTTTTCTCCTTTCCTCGCTTGACCGCCTCCTCTCCCCCAGTCGATCCTGACCCCCGGCCCGCCTTTGTGAAGCTGACCGTGGGGAACGTGCACTACCTTCACTTCTCGTGTATCCTGTGGATCATCACCGGGCTGGTCACTGTGGGCGTCTCCCTCCTGACGGAGCCCATTCCGGAGGAGTGCGTAAGTGTCTGAGTGGATGAATTCCCAAAGCTTTTGACAGTACGTACGTGGGGGATATTTTGGAAGTAGAAATGGTACGAGTACCGTGGTAAAGTAGCTGCGGTATTCGATTTATTGAGGAAGCTGCCCAATTCATATATTACGGTAGCTGTCTTATTGATATCCGCGGGTCAGGTTATAGGTCTGATATGATTTCTATAATTGATATTCATGTGTAACTGCCAACGCCTACGTCTTAGCGACCCTTTCCATCCCCGTAGCTATATCGGCTGACCTTCTGGACGCGCTACGACCCTCGCATCAGGCATCCGTTGGAGGAGGAGGACGACGGTGACGACGACGCCCCGGCCACGAACGGAGGACACGCTGAGAATGCTGTCAACGGGAGCAACGGCGCGACACATCAGATGGAAGTAGAAACCCATGCTGAAGGTGAGTCAAGTACCGTATCAGTTACGCTCACGGAAGCCCGCTTGGACACTTGGAATCTGATTTTGTAATGTTTCGATTCCTTGCATAGTCTCATTGAATATTGATTGAACTTGATTCCTAGTATAGTCTCGTATAGCGCGTTTTTGTTGTCTTCGTCTCTTATTCCTTCATGTAAAAGATAATGCAGCATAAATGCACCGAGGTCGTTTATGGTGATCCCCCCCCCCACACAAAAAAAGTGAGAAAAAGTAAATGAAATAAAAGAACAGCTGACGGGAAATATTCAACTCTGTTATCATGTACATTTCCCTCGTCCACCGGATTCCTTCCCCTGCACATCGATTCCTCACGTGTCTTCCCTTTCCCCGCTTTACCTTAACCAATAATGCCCTTCACTGTACAAAAAAAATATTCCTCTGTATACCAATAACGCCCTTCAATATACCAACACTACCAATTACTTATGTCATTGCTATTGATATTTTAATTATTTTTATTGTTGTTATTATGGTAATATGATGCATTCTTATTCATATGGATCATTACCGTTATCATATACTCTTTATATCAATATCATCATCATCGCCCCTTCCTTCCAGAAGAAAGCATTTTCCAGCGCATCAAGAAGTTCTTCAGCTTCGCCCCGACTCAGGAAGAAGAAGAAGGTCCCAAGGTCGTCTTGACTGAAAGCGAGAAGGCTGCAGATGCTGCCGCCTTCCTTAAGGAACCGCCCTTCTGGAAAAAGTAAATGTGCCGCTTTTGCGTGTGTATATGAGTGGATGGCTGCGTGTGTGTCGTTGGGTGGGTGCGTGTGTGGTAAGTGTGTGTGTGTGTGTGTGTGTGTGTGTGTGTGTGTGTGTGTGTGTATGAAATCTATTGATTGATAACGTCCTTATCTTATCACTTAATCATCTCGCTTCATTTCTCCTTTCCAGTTTCGTGAACTACAACGCCGTCGTGTGCCTGGCCCTCACGACCTTTGTCTGGGGATTCTTCGCTTAAACTCGGTGCTATTTTCGTCAAGACGCCAGTTTTCGTTTATACAGATATTAGATAGAGATAATGATTGTACAGTTTTAAATATATATATATAGTTTATACGAGTAGCTCTTAAGAAACCTTTTCTAACAATATATTGTGTATTTTTATATAGAGTTATGTATACTAGGATCTGCGCTGAGCTCTATATTAGAAAACAACTAATAAAATGCCCAGGAATCTCCTCCATGGCATATAAAACAAATCTATAAGTTTTACATCAAGCAATCCACGTGGCTTTTAAGCATTTCTAAATAAGTATAGCCTAGCTACGGAGATGGATCGAACGCATTTAATTTTTCTTTTTATTCATCTTCTCGTCAGTCTCATTATTTAATTTCATTTTCTGTCTTGTCCTGATCCAGCAAAATCAAAGTTACAAGGCCAGTAGTTATGGACTTTGGTTGTATTCTTGCCCTTCTCTAAAAAAGTGACGCCGAGATCCCATGTGATAGATTACGGAAGGTTGGCATTAGATATTGTGTCTTCTTGCCGTTGCCTTGTTAGAGAACTGATTTGCACATCATAGTTCAAGCATATTGCAAATCAGTCTTGTGTTTACTAGCGCTACAGAAACACCCAAGCATTACATTTTCTTGTGGACGGCACAGTAGTGTGAATCAAGGTCCATGTAAGTTATAATGACCTTGGTGTGAATGCCGTAGAATATGCAGCCACTACGGACTACGGTCTTGGTTGGTGGGTATCGTTGTGTAGATTTATCAAGGGATAAGAATGTAATAAAGTTTTTCGTTTCTCATTGGAGAAAAGGGCCCTGTGCCAGTGGGTGATATGTAACTGCAACATTACAGTATGTAGCATGGATTTCCTCCAACCATTTTACTTCCCCGCCTCCTCACGTAACTTTCCTTTTACTGCACCACATCTTCCAATATTTCCAATTACAGCTTCAGCCTCCAAATCACCTCTTTCTTGCCACGAAGCCCTCTGCAAAATGTAGATCTTCCCCGTGTTTCCGCAGCGCCAGAGCCCGTTCACTATGGGCCGCACCCCTTCTGTGCCAAGGGCTATATGAGCACTTACACATACTAATATAGCCCTTGTTCCGTACTTGGTGGCTTCTTTAGTGCGCCGAGTGAACGCAAGGCAGATGACTTGGTTGAGTGATAAAAAGACGTTTAAAAATTAGGAACGAAGTTCTGTTGTACAGGATCTATTATATGTGTTGTAAAAATAATTATTTTCATGTATCAATGCTCCCATTTCTCACTGTTGATTTAACTTGTAAGGATATATACACCACCAATGACAGGGACAATGAAAGATGTGTAAACATTTCGCAAAAAAAAAAAATAATAATAAGGTACAAAAAATATCGTTTCATTATGCCCCATTTCCAATTATCAATCTGGATACAATTCTCTCTTTTGGTCTCTTTCATACAAACGCAAACACACACACACACGCACACACACACATACACATATACTCACACATATATATAGAGATAGATATACATAAAGACATACTAATATATATATATATATATATATATATATATATATATATATATATATATATATATATATTCCCATCGGGGGACCGATGGGACTGCAGCAATCACCGAGGCATCACACTGCTCAGTATACCACGCAAGGTTCTTGCCCACATCCTTCTGAGACGTATCAGAGATCACCTACTGAGGCATCAGAGGCCGGAGCAATTTGGATTCACTCCTGGTAAGTCCACAATATACCGTATCCTCACGCTTCGAGTCATTGTAGAGCGCCGTCGTGAGTTCGGGCGTGGGCTGCTTGCAGCCTACATCGACCTCAAGAAGGCGTTGATACGGTGCATCGAGAATCACTATGGGAGATCCTGAGATTGAGAGGAATTCCAACAAGGATTATTGGACTAAAAGCGTCTGTATGCTGGTACTGAAAGTGCTGTAAAGTGTGGTTGGGGCCTGTCGAGCTTTTTTCCTGTTAGTTCAGGAGTGTCCGTGCACCAACACTTTTCGACATTTGTATGGACTGGATACTGGGTTAAGCTACAGTTCAAAATCATCGTGGAGCAACTCTGGGCAATATCAAGGTTACTGACCTTGTATTTGCTGATGATGCTGATATTCTATCTGTCTTTGGAAACCTTAGTGGTGGCTCTGGATGCATTTAGTTATGAAGTGCCCTTGGGTCTAGAGGTCTCCTGGACCAAGACCAAGATCCAGTGGTAGTGTAGTTAATAACTCTGGGCTGTCAGACCAGGAAGTCAGCAGACGGATTGGCCTGGCAGCAGGGGTCATGAATTCTCTCGACAAGAGTATTTGGAGATGCCGGTACCTGTGCAGAAGGACCAGTCTACGCGTTTTCAAGGCTCAATGCCAGTTTTGCTATACGGTACTGGCCGTTATCCTGTGCTTTGGAGTCTCGCCTTGATGCCTTTTGTAGGTCCTTGCGTGGGATCATGGGGTACTGTTGGCGGGACCATGTGTCCAACCAACGGTTGTACCGTGAGACTGGCACAGTCTTATGTGAATGTCTATTGAATGAGTATATTGAATACTTTTTTAAGCCAAGTAAGCCATCTGATCTTTCGTTTTATTCAAGTAAGTG
>NW_020872425.1:30000-32500 GCF_003789085.1 Penaeus vannamei
AGATAATAGTAGGACAAGAAAAGAGGGAGAAAGAGAAAGGAGGGGAGGTGACAAAGAGAAGATGAGATTGGGGGAGACGAAGGGATACAACTGTAAGGGGCGGGAAGAGAGATGAAAGAAAGGGAGAGGAGGGGGAATAAGAGAGGCTTAGGGAAGAAAATTGGGAAAAGAGAAGTGAAAGAGGGAAGGTGGAGATGAGACAGAAATAGGGGAGATGAAGTGAAAGAGGGAAGGTGGAGATGATACAGAAATAGGGGAGATGAAGTGAGAGCTACCGTAGAGGTTGAGAGAAAGTCACGGGAGGTGAGAATGGGGTAGGGGAAGGGACGGGAAGAAAAAGTGATATTAAAGCGTAGTAAAGTGAAAGAGAAAGAGCACGGAAGAAAGAGGAGAGAAGCGTTGACGGGGGAAGGCGAAGGAATGGTTGGGGAGAGACGAGAGGGTGCTGAAGAAGAGAGGGAAGTTCCTTATAAGATATGGGAGGTTAGCGAAGGTTGCCGGGGTTGACAGCAGGGGGAGAGGCGGCCAAAGAGACCCACGGGCCAAGAGGATGGGGGAGTGGAATAAAAATGCGGATACTAACCTAAAGCGAGAGGAAAGACTAAGGAGTGAGAAAGGTGAAGGAAACGCGAGAGCTGTGACTCATGGAGAAAGCAAATCACTATAAATAATAAATTAGAATAAATCATAATGAGTAATTATACTTTGTTGGCCATTGTTGTGATAGAAATCAAAATTCCGCTTAGGGTTCTTTATTTGTCTATGAGAAGCGATTACTATCTGCTTAAAAGAGAGAAATGGCATTTAGCTGGAACGACTGCGCTGACACATTTCCCAGGTACAAAAATTGGCGACTTTTACTCCGGAGTGACTCTACAAATTTTAGATATTTTGTTAGCCTCTGAGTGCGTGTTATTTCAGCGCTATGAACTCTTCTTTGTTATGCATGATCACTAGAGCTTTGTAAACGAGGATATGTATCTAAACAAACGTGTCGAAAACATAATGTGGATACAAAACAAAATATTACCTTTTTTAATTTACAAATTATAAGTTTACATGTTTATAATGTTTAGCAGAAGTAACGGTAACGTTTCGCTGGTACAGCCTTGACCTTTCGTATAAGTTGCCATAACACCGATTTACTAACATTAGTCGAGAATTTAGTAAATGTGAAAAGAAGTGACGATGGGTAACAGTATTCCTACTATTGTAATTAAGAAAAATGTTTCTCATATATTGCCTGATCTGTTAGTCCTTTAATCTTTTCCTTGGTAGTACCAACACGAAATAATGCACACGTAAGTACACAACACGGAAACCGCGAGAACTACGTAACCATGTAGATGAAAAACGTCATTTTCACGGCCGAAGCGAACATCGCATTTCTGCCAAATTACCTACAATCGAATCAATCGCAGCTGCCTGTGTCTGCGTGAGCAAAGCCCCGATGTTGCCATATGCTCAGCCCAACCGAAAATTTTGACCGGGACCTGAACGCACGAACACACGCACCTAAGCAGCAACAGGACTCAGGCTGGAAGATGCAGAACAGTCAGCTGTTTACAGGTGAAGAGTAGAGACCTGTTCTGCCGGAGGTCTGCGCTGTGACAGAAGAGCCTGCCTTCGTGCCTGTGCGCCTGCACACCCATCTGCAGGGCCGACGCCTTGAATCCCCGCCATGTCCGAGCTGCAGGAGGAGCAGGGGGCGAGGATCGACTGGCCTGACGTGCTGGTGATCGTGGCCTACTTTATCTTCGTGCTCGCGGTGGGACTCTGGGTAAGTGAGACACGTGCGGGCTCTCCTCGGGACGCCGCTGGGGAGGTGTAACATACCATTATACAAAACAAGCGACAAGTACGGTCATGTTACCACCGATACGGCAGATTAGGCGAATGCAGCGCTAGAACGCGAATTTCGGCAGTGATATGATTTAGTAATTAATGTTTACCTTTTAAATGGTGCATGTTCCTGTCACGAATCGACCCCCTACGGCTCCCATTTTATGTGCAAATATGGGTGTGTATGTCTGTCTGCCTGTCTGTCAGCCTATCTATATCTGTGTCTGTCTTTCGATCTATCTATATCTGTGTCTTTCGATCTATCTATATCTGTGTCTTTCGATCTATCTATATCTGTTTGTCTGTTTTATCTATAACTATTTGTCTGTTTCTGTCTATATATATTTGTCTACCTATGTTTATCTATCTACATTTATTTGTTTATATCTATTTTTGTCTACCTATCTGTTTATCTTTATCTGTCTGTCTGTTTATATCTATCTATATTTGTCTACCTATCTATCAATCTGTATCTATTTAATGTCTGTCTACCAACCATCTATATATGTTCATACATTCTTACATACATATATAATCATACATGTAAAGACACACACGCATACACACACGCACACACACAAAGCACACACACACACACACACACACACACACACACACACACACAACACACACACACACACACACACACACACACACA
>NW_020872425.1:35000-42500 GCF_003789085.1 Penaeus vannamei
CACACTACTTGCTTTTCATTTCCGTCTGACTATAATCACTCTGTACTGTATTTCCTTTACATTACTTGGTTGTTACTCTTGCTATATTCCAATGAGGTTTCTGTCATGGTACACTAAGCGATTTGGGCAACTCTAGGAAAGAATTGCAGCTTTAATAGGACCTGTTCCGAAAGGTACGAGGAAGGTGTTCTCATAACATTTGCAAGGTCCCGAAACTTCATCGTTTCTAAAGCCTTATATAAGTGCAAATAAGTACACACACACACCACACACACACACACACACACACACACACACACACACACACACACACATATATATATATATATATATATATATATATATATATATATATATTGGTAAACCTTCAGTATCCAGTCTCTCTTTCGACGTTTTCAGACAGACCGATATTTTCTTCAAGCATCGTAATTCCGTTCTTGAGGTTGTTGCACGAGACTTGAATGTTTTTGCGGTCCGACCTTTCTTCCCGTTTGCTTGTTGAAAGTTCCGCCGAATGCAACATCTCATTTTCTCGGAGGATCTGTCTATACTTCGTAAAAGTTTCTGGAGTTGGATTAATGTTATTTATTTATTTGCTCTATATAATGAGGGGAAATGTTCAGACTGGTTTCATTTTTTTTCTTTATTCCTTTAGCAATCTCAGCCTATCTAAGCCTAAGCAAAAAAATAAAAAAATAAATAACCCTAACAGGAAAAATGTATCGACGCGCGTTTATATTGGTTTAAAAACGGGAATAGTTAATCAAATATAAATTTCGGGATTAGAATTCTCACCAGATATTTGAAAAAATCGTATTATTGCCAGCGTTAATTCCTTAAAATCAGCATAACCAGTACAGGAATCGTAATGATAATAATAGTAATAATAATAATAATAAATAAATGTATTTATATACATCTGTATCTATTTCTATACATATCTGTATATTTATATTATATATGCATGTATTCTAGAGACTAGATTCTGACACATGAGTAATTCATGCTCACTTTCCACGTGATGTGAAACTGCAACGTAAATAATACGTTTTACACGATTTACCCGACCTGCAGGTGTTGCCGAGGCTACTAAAGAATTCCAATCTCTTCCATTACGAAATCTTGGCTGTGTCGTCGCATACACATCCTTGGCCGTAATGTCGTGCCTTTAATGTAAGGATTATTTCCAGGTGGGCGCTTCCCTCTTCGCCAGCAACATCGGCTCCGGACATTTCATCGGCCTCGCGGGATCCGGAGCTGCTTCGGGCATCGGCGTCGCAGGGTTCGAACAGAGCGTGAGTTACATGGGCCTGTATTTTTTTTTTTTTTTTATCGTTTTTTTATCCATGTGGGGTTTTGTAGAGAGATAGGCTTAACTACCAGTGTGAAAATCGAAGCGTTGTAAATAAAGTACCATAGGTCTTATCTATATACTGAACTTGTCATCCGAATCATGTGAGTGTGAAACGGAAAAGGATCAGATGCCTTTTGATCCTCCATCATTGGATTATCACCTCCCTGGAATTCCTCTGTGCATCCTCTAATGTAAACACGCGCGTGCACACACACACAGACGCACACCTACACACACGCGCGCGTGCACACACACACAGACGCACACCTACACACACGCGCGCGCGCACTATATATATATATATATATATATATATATATATATATATATATATATTATATTATATATACATATATACATACATACACACACACACACACACACACATACACATACACACATACAAAACGTGCAAACAGATTTCAGGTGAAACAGTTAGAAATTTCTTTATAAATTCCCCCAGGATTCTGCCTACTCAAACGCCCCTGATCACAAGCGCAGGTGACAAGTAACTCTTGAACTGAAGTGAATAATATTTAATAAGCTTTTTACTTCTATAGAATTAAAGATACATCAAAAGCATAGGAATAATTTCTCTCGCAGATATTTCATGCAAGACCCAGACAGTGTACAATCTTATAAGGCCTTTCAAGTGTCCTTTTTTAATGGCCGAGGTTACGTATACGGCAGCCGTATCTGATTTATCGCGGTTATACGTACGGCACACATATGTGCCATTTCCGGGTAATAACAGCGAACTGACTCTAACCAAAATTAACCTAATCTAACCTTACCTATTTAAAAGTGGTATCATCTCGTGTCGAGACGCCGCCGCCAAGCATGTTTCGCCACGCATGCGCAGAGCACCAGTTGCAGGATTTTCTGCCTTACCAGTAGTCCCTTTCTTTTTTTAAGCTCCAAGGGTAGTCCTTCATTGTTGTCACCCTGTCAAGGTCGCTTTGCCGGCGTTCAAGGTAACTTTCTGTGTCTCACTGGGATAAGATGAATGCCGGTTAATTATTCAGCCAACAAAGATCCGCGATAAACTGTTAGAATTGCGCGAGGCCCGACCCAAAAAATATTCGTATGCTTGACATGCATAGATAAAGAAATAAATGCATATTTATCATGCTAGACTTGCGTATCAACCGGGCAAATAGATAGTTAAATGTATATCTATCAGATATATAGACAGATATGCCTGTATTTCTGCGTCTGTATTTATGAAAACAAACAAAAACAAAATACCGGCCGACTATATACAATTTCAAACGAGGTTCAGTTGTTATAACTCAAATAAAAAATATGATTTATGAATATTATAATGGAACACTTTTTTCCGTGAAAATATTTTAGTGATGTATACCCAGTGCGCTTCGCGATTCTTTTTCCGTTTTAAAAATAGGGAATTCGAAAGCCTGACGCTGTGTATACACGTATACAGTGATGGTATATAATACTTTATTTGCAAGTAGGAGTCTCTTTCGTTGGGGTAATATTTTTGGGCAGGCACAAGCAAATTTCTTTTAACGGTTTCACATTCTCGGGTTGGTGAAGTTTTGCGTCAGGCAGTTCGCAAGTTCGAGCGAAAAAAATAGATATATTGTTGTCTACTATCAGTTTATGATTATCTCCAGCACCATGAAAAGAGAGAAATACAAACACTTAATCTTCTGTATATGGAGATAAACTATTTTGATCGGTACATGAACCAGAAAGTAAGATTATTTAAATATCTATCTTATATATGCTATAGAAAAAGGATAGATTAAATGAAGACTATAGAAAAATAGCCTATGTAAACTATGATATAGATATTAAGAAAAGACTAGCAAGAAAAACAAAACGAAAACAATCTGTAATAATTATAGCCTTCCCCGCCAATTCACAACTCCATCTCAATCCTCCAGTCCATCTACACCCTCATAATGCTCGGATGGCTCTTCCTGCCGGTGTACCTGAGTTCTGGCGTGTACACGATGCCGGAATATCTCAGGCTGAGATTTGGAGGACAAAGGATTCGCGTTTACCTCTCCTGCCTGGCGCTCATCCTCTATATCTTCACGAAGATTTCGGTGATTTTTTTTGTTTGTTTGTTTTGTTTTTGTTTTTGGAATAATAATTTCGATTGTTGGTGTTTTTTTGTATTTGGTAGTGCGTAGGCCTATATGGTTTTCCGAAGTCGGTTTCCTTATTTGTGTCGTAAATAATAGGGTAACGTAAATACTAAAGAGTAATAAGGTACCAAAACAGATTCTTTTCATGACCGACCTTTATATGGTTCCTATAGGCCGACCTGTACGCAGGCGCGCTCTTCATCCAGCTGGCCCTGAACAAGAACTCCTCAGAGTGGCTGTACTTCTCCATCCTCATCCTGCTCGCCATCGCCGCCATCTTCTGCATCGCCGGCGGGTTGTCGGCCGTCGTGTGGACCGACTTCGTGCAGACCATACTCATGGTGGGCGGTGCCTTCATCCTCATGTTCCTCTGTAAGTATCTCGCTACTAATTTCATCGCCGTGTTGCCTTGTGAGTACTCCGTGTTCCTGAACTTCAGCCAGCGCGTTCTCGTGTTTCCTTGGAGAAGTCCTTAACCTGATTTTGCTCTTAACATTATCCTCAATCGCCATTAATTTGCTTTAAAGAAGCCTTATACCTAGACTTCTTCTTCAGCCTTTAGGGAGGTAGGTGGTTTCGCGAAGCTGGTAGAGGATTATCCTTATGCGCGCGCGAGCGTGCGCGCAACGGATCGTCAAAATAAGACCTGTGGAGAACCTTCGCCGTACTACCTGTCTCTCCTGCACCCAATCCAGCCCGGCCTGTCCGACTACCCCTGGACGGGCATGATCATCGGACTTCGGATCAACTCTATGTGGTATTGGTGCACCGACCAGGTACGTCCAGTTCGCAGGGCACAATGAGTCAGCAGATAAACACTTCGTAAATATCCAAAAGCCTAGATTTCAGAAAAAAATGTTTTATGCATTTCTCCAAAGAAATCATGAATTAGGTCTTTCCTTTTTCCTCTCCCTAGGTGATTGTTCAGAGGGCGCTGGCTAGCAAAAATATGACACACGCCAAAGCAGCGTGTATCCTCACATCCTACCTCAAATTCCTGCCGTTGTGGCTGCTGGTATTCCCGGGGATGGCTGCCCGCATCCTGTACCCCGAGCGCGTGGCCTGCGCGGACCCTGAGGAATGCATCAAGATTTGCGGGAGCCCTGGAGGATGTAGCAACATTGCCTATCCTGAGCTAGTCTTGAATCTGTTACCCACGGGTGAGTTTGTGTTTTTTTCTGTTTAATGTACGTTTGACTTTCCTCTGTAGGCTAACTCATCAAATGGCTGTATCTCAAAATCCCATTAAGAAGTGCGGAGTGAATGCCTTATACTGATCCATCTCTTCAGGATTGGCGGGGCTGATGCTGGCGGTGATGATGGCGGCCCTGATGACCTCCCTCACGTCGATCTTCAACTCCGCCTCCACCATCTTCACGATAGACATCTGGTTGCTGTTCCGGAAGAAGTTCAAGATCGGCCGGCTGGCGTCTAAGCCCTCGGACACGGAACTCCTGTTTGTGGGTCGAGTTTTCGTGCTTGTCCTAGTTGCCATTTCGGTGATATGGATTCCTGTGATTCAGTAAGTGATTCTGATACGAAACTATATATATTGTTTCTACTGGCACGTTATTTGTCACTCGCTATGGGTCAATTTTTCTCTCTTGACTTTCCAACTGCCAGTTTTCCCATATTTGCCTTCATTTATTGTGGAATTATTGTCTTTCACCACTCCTTCTATTTTAACCCCTTTTACTTCTTCCTCAGGAACTCTGGCAACTCCCAGCTCTTCCACTACATCCAGTCTATCTCCTCCTTCTTGGCGCCGCCCATTTGCGCTGTGTACATATTAGCCATCTTTTGGCCGAGGACGAATGAGGCCGTAAGTGACTCTTTGCAACCTTATAGTATAGTCCTAGAGGCCTTGTTTTTATTGCTATATAGTCCTAGGGCCGTTTTTCTTTAGTGCTAGAATAGATATTTTAAAACGTTTAACCGTATAAAGGTCAGTAGTTTCTGAATGACCAATAAATGAAAACATGATTTAATACCCCTTTCAGTACATTTTCAATACATATTCCCATTCTGAACTGCGGATACAAGATGTAGTTAGTTATCATTCATGCAGTTACCAAAACATCCACAGTAATACATGCAGATTGTACATTACTGTTGTCACTTGTTTCTTCTTATTCACAGGGCGCTTTCTGGGGCCTGATGACCGGGCTCCTTATAGGGATGATTCGATTCATCGTTCAGTTCTCTTACCTGGTTCCGACCTGTGGCGACAGTAAGTCCCCGTGGGAGTTGGCGTAGATGCACGGCCGTGAGCTGACATATGCAGGCAGTTAACCTGCGGCCATTTTCATTGGCGGGAAGATTTAAAGCAATTTTTACCATAGTTATCATTGTTTTTATTATTATTACTACTATTGCAACTACAGCTACTACTACTAATGATGATAATAATGAGAATGATGGTGATGATGATGATAATAATAAAAATAATAATAATGATAAAATGTTCCTGCCACAACTGATATTAATAATATACTATCATTACTATTATTACTACTGCTACTACTACGACCACTACTACTCTTACTACTACTACTATTACTACTTCTGCCATCATTTTCATTATCATCATTTTATAATTGATGTTATCATTGATGATAATAACATTGATGATAATAATGATAATTGTGAAGATAAATTCAATAATGAAGATAATGATGAGGTTAAGAATGATAATGATGATTATTATCATTACAATAATTATCATTATTATTATACAGATAGAAATAATAATGATGTTGATAATAATAATCATAATAATGTTAATGATAAAAATGACAATAATGATAATGATAGTGACAATGGTAATGATAATTATGATACCAGGAGTTGCTTAGCGAACTGAGGCACGGTTACAAGGCAGACTTTAGACAGTCGGCCTCCCTCCTTCACCTACAGGCACGCCAGACCCCCGGCCGTACCTGGTGAAGCTCCTGGTGGGGAATGTCCACTACCTGCACTTCGGCTGCATCCTCTGGCTCCTCACCGGCGTGGTCACCGTCGGCGTCTCCTTCATGACAGAACCCATCCCGGCGGAGTGTGTGAGTGCGGCAGTCGGGGTCCGAGGCTGAGAATTTGCTCGTTTGTGATATAGTGCGGTAGGAAAGTGCATGTCCATGCACATACATACAGACATACTTTCATTCATGCATGCATATCTACACGCACGCATGCACGCAAACGCACGCACACACGCACGCACACATGCACACACGCACGCACACATGCACACACACAGATAAATGCTGACCTAGAGAGAGCGGGACAGAGGCAGACAGACAGGCAGGCATAATCCCATCTCTCCCTCCCTCCCCAGTTGTACCGCCTGACATTCTGGTCTCGCCGCGACCCTCGAGTCAGACAGACGATCAAGGGAGAGGAGGAGGACGAAGCGGAGAGCCTCGAGGGCGCAAGCGGGCGAAGCGAGAAGGACGCGCCGCAGCAGATGGAGGTCGAAGAGTCAGGAGCGGGTACGTAAGACGCTATTGAACCTCGCTTACATTCCCAATATACGGTCTCCACTATTTCTCCATAGGTTTTCTTCTTTCATTCCCTCTGTAAGTATTTATCGCGTCCGCTCTTCCCCATAGAGCCCAGCCTGTGCCACCGCATCGTGAAGCTCTTCAAACCCACAGCGCCCAGCGAGGAATCCCCGGCCAGCGAAGAGCTCAGCAAGGAACAAGAGGCGAAGAAAGCCGCCGACTTCTTGGAGGAACCGCCATTCTGGAGAAAGTGAGTCGGGGTGTCCCACAGTTGAAGGATTTGACGATAATAAACACGAGTTGTACCATAGCCAAACGTCCAGTTTGTTAAAATTGTTGCGAGGCCCGACCCAGTGAATATTCGTATATACAGACATGCGTATACACAGAAATAAATACATATGTCTATATATCAGATGTATTCTCATTTATCTATTTATTTATACGGTAGATATGCAGGTCTCTACTGATAGATATACATTTATTTCTGTGTAAATGGATCTCCGTATAACGAAAATGATGCCTCGCA
>NW_020872426.1:20000-22500 GCF_003789085.1 Penaeus vannamei
AGAGACAGAGAAAGAGAGATAGAGAGGGAGGGAGAGAGTGGGTCAGAGACAGAAACAGACAGACAAACAGAGACAAACAGACAGACAGAGACGGAGAGAGAAAGTCATTGAGAGAGCGTGATAAACATAGAGACAGGCAGCATGGAACAGAGAGAAGGCGCGTGGTAACAAAGAACGGATCAGCGTCATAACCAGTAATCCAATTTGCCAAAAAGAAGAAAAAAAAAGTGCATTTGTTTGTTCTTAGACTCGTGTAAAAGCAGTTCGCTCTGAGTACGACAGGTCTAAACGTTAATTACCCCCGCCCCCCCTCCTCCCACCCCCTCGCCAAGGATGATGAAAGGAAACAAAAGCACTTTTTTCTTTGTATTTTCTCTTCTTTTTTCTTTTCTTCTTTTTTTCTTTTCTTTTCTTTTCTTTTTTTTCTTTGAACAAGGACCCTGTATTTCCTTCAGTTATCGGTTTCATATCAGGGAGCATATGTTAGGCTGACGTTGGCGCGTTATCCTCTTCCCCCCCCCCCCTTCATCGCCCTAACTCACCCTCACCCTTCACCGCTCGCCCGACCAGCCGGGAGGACCTTGTGTCTACTTCCCGCCATGTCGAAAGCTCTCTCGCCTCTTGCCATTATCACATCTCGAGGGGACCAGGGGAGGGGGGGAGGGGGGAGAGGCAAGCATAGGCCTACTCATAAAAGCGAGGCAAATGACACGCTTCCTCCCCATAGCCAGGGTCATTTCCCTTCCACGGGCGGCGTCAACAGAGCGACTTGCCTTTTCCTGCCGAGGGCTGGGTGTTGACTGAATTGCAAAGACGCGATAAACACGCACGGTCTTTCTGCTACAGATTGTGTGTGTGTGTGTGTGTGTGTTGTGTGTGTGTGTGTGTGTGTGTGTTGTGATTGAGTGATATATTTTATGCATGTGAGAGATTGTGTGCGTGTGCGTATATGCCTGCCCTTTGTTATGCTTACGTGAGTAAATACACGCGCGTGTGGATGTGTGCTGTCCAACATACGCGTATAAACATTGGCTATATTATTCCCTGATACCAAGCTACAGAGAGTTAATACCGACTACTCATAGAGCGTTTACCAGGACATGTAAGAGCGAATGAACTTTCCAAAAATAGAATTAGCCTTCAGGACGCCGCCGCGTCTAAACATCTTGCATCTCTGATGCTCCACGATCCAAACTTCTTCCAGAGGCTGTTTGCTTTTCATTTCCAGAAAACATTGAGGGAAAAGAGTCTCCTCAAGGCAAGGAACAAGAGGAAGGCTGAGTGTCATGAGCCAAAATACATTCGAATAAAAAGCCCGAGTCTTGTTTGACGAGTAAAGAGTAGAGAAAAATGGGACAAGAAAAAAAGGGGGGGGGGAGTTTATGGAGCAAGAGAGAGCGGGAGAGGGTTGTCGAGTGTGCGTGTGCTGGGAGAGACAGACAGAGAGAGAGAGAGAGAGAGTGCGAGAGGAAAAATAGAGAGAGAAAGAGGGAGTGAGTGCGTTTAGTGAATGCGAAAGAGAGAGGGGGAAGGAGGGAGGGATAGAGAAAGAAAGAGTGAGTGTAGTTTGTGCGAGAGAGAGAGAGAGAGGAAGAAGAGTGAACGATTGAGTAAGGGAAAGATAGTAAGGGGGATAGAAAGAACAAGAGCAAGGGCACAGAAGACTTTTTATATCGAGTCTCCGTTGCCCCCACACCCACCCCGCCCCGTCTCGCCCCTTCCACGCCCCGACCCCAACTCCAGCTCTCATAAGACTTGTCTGAAAAAGCCTTGATGAAAGACAAGCGCCCATTGACCAGCTGCCTTCCCCCCTTCCACACCACGATAGTAACTCTTTTACCATGATGCGGACCAAAGGAGATGCTTGTTTTATCTCTCTCGCTCTCACTCTCATTCATTCCCCCCCCCCCCCCCTCTCTCTCTCTCTCTCTCTCTCTCTCTCTCTCTCTCTCTCTCTCTCGCGCGCGCGCGCGCGCGCCTCTCATTCTCACTCATTCATTCTCTTTCTCTCTCTCTCTCTCTCTCTCTCTCTCTCTCTCTCTCTCTCTCTCTCTCTCTCTCTCTCTCTCTCGCTCTCTCTCGCTCTCATTCTCTTTCTCTCTCTCTCTCTCTCTCTCTCTCTCTCTCTCTCTCTCTCTTCTCTCTCTCTCTCTCTCTCTCTCTCTCTCTCTCTCTCTCTCTCTCTCTCTCTCTCTCTCTCTCTCTTCTCTAATTCTCTCTCTCTCGTTCTCTAATTCTCTCTCTCTCTCTCTCTCTCTCTCTCTCTCTCTCTCTCTCTCTCTCTCTCTCTCTCTCTCTCTCTCTCTCGTTCTATATCTCTATCTGATTCACTTTCTTTCGATCTAATTTTCCTTCCCTCTCTTTTTCTAATTTTCTCTCTCTATCTTTCTCTAATTCTCTCTCTCTCTCTCTCTCTCTCTCTAGTTCTCTCTCTCTCTCTCACACACACACACACACATTCAGTCACTCTCTCTCTCTCTCTCTCTCTCTCTCTCTCTCT
>NW_020872426.1:35000-37500 GCF_003789085.1 Penaeus vannamei
TGCCGACAAGCAGGATATTCAGGAAAAACGGCCATTCAGCACAAATACTTAATAAATCTATTTGCAACAAAAACTTCCCAACCATTTATCACGCAAAAGCTCGTTGCCTCAATAACAAAGGCAATTTTACAAAATAATGTCAATATTTCCTTCATTACTTAAAATGTCTGGAGAACATAGACAGGTATCAATCACCGAAACGAAACGGGTGAAAACGGAATAAATACAGAACTTGTTTGTTTACATAAAAGATGTGATCCCATGCAACGCTATGCATGTTTCAGACCCATAAGTGGAGCCTGTGAAAGAATACAGCTCACAGTCTCATGAAATCAACGTACTAGTAATATGTAGGATCTATTTTACACTTTACGCACCTACCCCCTAAAAAGATACTCAGAGAACCTAAATCATGTGCATGTGTGTGTGTGTGGTGTGTGTGTGTGTGTGTGTGTCTGTGTGTATGTGTGTGTGTGTGTGTACGTGCTTGTACATACATAAAAAGATATTACATTTCCATTGCCCTTAGCATTGTTTTTTTTTATCGTTACTGCTCTTCTCCTTCCCTCCTTCCAGGCCTCTCCCGCATCTAACCCCCCCTCTCCCCCTCCCTTCCCCCTCCCCCTTCCGGCATCAACCCGCTCCACATCCACACACGCGTCGGCTTCCCTTTTTCTGGTCTGTTTTTGTTCTTCCTCTTTCTTCTTCAATTCCTTGTTACTTGCTCTTCTCTTCTCGTCTCTCCTTTTCCCTACCTTTCGTTTTATCCTCTCCTCTTTCTTCTGTCTTCTCTTCTCCTCCATTATTCACTCCTCTCCTTTCCTTTCCATTGGGTTCTTCTCCTTTCCTCTCCTCCACTCTTCTCTCCCCTCTCCTCCTTCCCTCTCAATTTCTTTCCTCTCCTCTCCCTTCCTCCACCCTTCTCTCCCCTCCCCTCTCGACTTCTTCGCTCTCCTCTTTCCTTCTCCATTCTCCTCTTCCCGTCACCTCCTTTCCTTTCCTCTTGCCTTCTCCACTCTCTCTCTCCTTTCCTTTCTTCTCCTCTCCCTCCCTCCACCCTTCTCTCTCCTCCTCTCTCCTTCTTAACTCTCCTCTCCTTTCTCCCAATTTCTTTGATTTTCTCTCCCTTCCTCCGATCTTCTTTCCCCTCTCCTCTCCTACTTTCCACTCCTCTTCCCTCCTCCACTCTCCTCTCTTCCCCTCTCCCACTTCCCTCTTCTTTCCCCTCCTCCACTCTCCTCTCTTCCCCTCTCCCACTTTCCTCTTCTTTCCCCTCCTCCACTCTCCTCTCTTCCCCTCACCTTCGTACTTCTTTCCTTGTTTATGAACCCCATTTGGCGCTGCTGTAAGTCAGGGTTAGAGACAGAAGGCAAGAAAATTTTCCTTCCTTCCCTTACATCTGGTTTATTCTTATATCGTGCTTACTTTTCACTCTTTCTTTACGTGCGTTTGTTCTTTCGTTTTTCTTTCTCTTTCTCGTTCTTTCTGTCTCTCGCTCGTTTTTTCTTTTTCTTTCTCCCCCCCCCTCTCTCTCTCTCTCTCTCACTCTCTCTCACTTTCTCTCCCCCCCCCTCTCTCTCTCTCTCTCTCTCTCTCTCTCTCTCTCTCTCTCTCTCTCGTTCTATCTATCATTAATTTTCGTTTCCCTTTGTTCCTCTTTACTTAACATAAATACGGCTTAATCTCTCCATTTTCTTAATTAATTCAATTATCGAGTAAACTTTTAGTTGAAGAAAATATAAAACATGTATATACATATCACTAAGCTTCCCAGTCTGAAATGATGCACTCAGAGACACGTTGTCTGAGCTGTCTTAATGGATCCTCCACATAGGGCCATTGCTGTCGTATTCCTCTTTTCGTTCTTTCTGTTCACGTTCTTTCCTCACTTTCCTCTCCTCTTCCCCCTCCCTCTTCCACCTCAAGCATCACTGGAGCATCGGAAAACCGCTCTGACAAACGACCTTTGTTTTTTTCCGATTCTCCCCTCCCCCCCCCCCTCCCCCTCTCCCTTCCCATTCTCCGTATGAAATTTTAGAATTCATATAACAGGAAAAATCCATTAGTGAAACGAGGGCGATAAAGGGAAGGGAGCACAATTACTAAACGTTCTATGAGGATGGAGGATGGGGGCTATGTCACCCTCGAGCCTTGGAGTCGAGGGAGGGAGGGGGTAAGGGTGAGGGTGGCGGGGGGAAAGGGAGGAGAAGAGAGGGAGTAAATATGTTAAGAAATAGAAGGAGGAGGGGAAAGGAGGGGGAAGGAGGGCGAGGGGGAAGGACGGGTTGTCTTGGTGTTCATGATGTAAAACACTGCCTTATACCCATTCATGTATGTAAGTTGACTGTACATGTAATCTTTTTTCGGGGATAAGTTTTAGGCCTAGGTTCGTGTTCCTCTTGTCCTGTCTCCCCCTTTGCGTCGTTTTATGATCTCCTTTTGTTCTTGTTTCATTTTCATTCTTATTCATTAATTAATATATTTTTGATTTCTTAATGAG
>NW_020872426.1:45000-47500 GCF_003789085.1 Penaeus vannamei
AGAGAAGGGATCCGGTGCCGCGAGATCTCTTGATATATTGTTTTTATTTTTTCACTTTTTTTTCTCTTTTTTTCCTTTCTATAATGATGTACTAAGGCAATATTTGCTCCATTAACGTACATGTAGATAACTTTCGGGGCATGAGGCTGTAGAGAAATAAACACAGCCATAGTTATAGTCCATCAGAATTAGTAATTTATCTGTCAGTCCAAAATAATAATAATAATGTAACAATAATGATAATAATAATGTATATATGTAATAATGTATAATAATAATAATACAAAATTCATAATTCAAATGCTACCCAAGGAACAATATTTTATTTTTTTATCCTAGAAGAAATAAGCTGTATTATTGAAAAATAACACCCTAATACATATATGATAGGTAGTAGTATATCTTCGACACCTATACATTTTTTATGTTCATCTCTACAGTCTACAGTTTAAGGACACATCAATTATTCCAAGAACACTGATACGGTGCCACATCCTCAACATTTAAAGCAACATCAATATGAATGAAAAGCTCTGGATATAGTACCTCCTTTAACATCAAAGGCTAAAACAAAAAGAAACAAAAAAACAACAACAGTAAGAGCATAAACATCAAACGAAATAAACACATAAACACAATTACATTTGCATAATCATAATCTCCATACACACAAAAAGCTAAAGCGTCTAGTTGACATTTTCATACAACATTCGTGGTGTCGCGTTCTCATTAAAATGCCATTAGCGCCTTTTTCTTTCTTTCTTTCTTTTTTTGTCTTTTTTTTATCGCCAATCTAATATTTATCTATATAAAGAACATTAACATTCAACAACCAACAGAGATTACAGCGGGGTTGACAACGTACCAGCGATGCTGAGCCTTCGGCCGGAGCGAACACTGGCCGGCGCCCTTCCTGCCCGAGGCGCACAAGACCGAGCGTTTCCCCAGACTAAAGGAGAGAGGGCAGGTCGTTGCGTCGAGGGCCACCGGTAATCAACGACTTTTGTAGCTGATTGGTCAATTCAAGATTTCGGCGGACGACGCTACGGGGTCGTCGTACCACACAAGGTCCGCTCGAGGCCGCCGGTCAGTGTTCGCTGTCTGGACGGGGCTTCCGCGTCTCCTGAACATCCTCAGCGGAGGAACACAGCCTACGGGGGGCAACTACGGATCCGCAACTACACCGACGAAGCACCAGGGAAACACCCAAGCTACACATTGACAAAGGTGCGCCACGGCGTCACGGCAACCGTTAACATCGAACAAGGGGCTACACAGCAGGAACACCGATCCAAGACACGGGATAGGGGCGCCGTCGGACACGCATAAGGGTGAAAATCAACTTTACCCAAGACTCCTGCGCGGTTGACTCACCTGTCAACCTGTTTATCTTCTCCATTTCCACCGCCTCCACCACTGTGAACAACAGTAACAACAACAAAAACAGTCAACAACCTCTAGTGTTTCTCAGGCAGTGTAATGAACTGACTTCATAGGCCGTAAATAGGTGATGAATTATATCATTGATGCGGATGTAAATATTAGAAGTAACTGGAGTAAAGGTAGAAATATTGGGATATTACAGATTTCATCATTTTAGGTCTACCTTCACCCACTATCGTCATTTCACTATTTTCATTATAATCACTAAAAATGCCATTAATTATTTTTTCACATGACACAAACACCAACATGCCTATCATCCTTAGACATTTAATTTTGGTCTTCCTGAACATGAAATACATACTTCCCCATTTCCTCACAAAACGGGACAAAACCGCTGCATGTAACAGCTAAAGACTAGGCACAAAATGGAATATATCATACAAAAAATCGAGCGTCTTATCACAAAAAAAAATGATAAGTACTGCACAGAAGTGCAACTAATTAAGGATGAAAATTATAAGTAATTATTTTTTTAAAAGTTTTGCTGTACTTACCTCTTCAGTCTTCTCTCCTCCTCCTTTGTTTCCATCTCCGCCGCTTTGTACACTATTCATCTTGAACTTTTGTTTTGATTACGGTTTCTGTTCCTTTAGATTCTTATCTTTGTACTTATTTTGATTCACTTTTCAAAATTTCCTTTCTCTTTTTAGTCTGTTCTCTATTTTGATTAACGTGCTCTTCCACAACCACTTTTTGAACTGTTTGACTTTTATCTTTTTATAACTATCAGTCACTCTGAAACACGTGTAGGAGGGGGAGGGGGTGCGGGATAAGGGATGTGGGGGACTCGGGGTGGGGGCACAGGCGATGGATCCTTGCTGTCCTGCCTATCCTCCTTCAACCTAGGGTCCTTGTTTCACTCGCGGGTATCAGGTCACGCAAGGTCATCCCAGGTTCACAGTCGTTCCCATAGCAACAACTGGACTCTTGCACCGACAACAGAACGGTAAGCCTCCACAGCACAGGTCACAATAGGTCGAAGTATGGGACACTAAGAGAGGTCCTGACTCGGAAATAGCGACATCCACGGGTCCGGCCAGAGCCTGGTTGTGAC
>NW_020872426.1:62500-72500 GCF_003789085.1 Penaeus vannamei
TGGTGATATGTGTTATTTGTTATATCTGCGATGATCAGAGTATACTTGAATTAGGAAAAATCGACGTTTGCAATTTTAAGTACCTTCAGCCCCTTTGAGTAGTCCTCGTATTGTTCTAAGGTATATGGTGACCCTCGGAGAAAACAACAATAGGTGATCGCCTAGGAAATTGAAAGCTTCTTAATTGTTTTTTCTTCATCTTACTGTTTCTCTATAAATCCCATATGTCATATGTATCTAATTCTATTTTACCTCTTTTCAGGAAAAGATTTTAGATCGTTACGTTTTTTTCCCATAAATTCAATTGGTATCATACACTTATCTATATTCACGTTCGATACATATCCTGTAAAATTATCTAGTCCATCTCTCTATCTCCCTATTCTCAGCATAGCTATCGGTATTATTCGTCTACCTGTGTGATCTGTCATTCTAGCTATAGGTCTATTTACATAATCTATTATATCTAATTATCTATCCATCTATCCTACGTTTCCATCATATCTATCGTCTCACTATCTAAGTATCCTGTCTATCGATCGTCCCTATCTATCTATCCATTTTAATCTATGCCATCTATCGATCTATTATCATCATGTGATATCGATGGATACGAAAGAAAACACTAAATCTTTCGTATAGTACCATATATACTTAGAGTATATCCTCTATAGTTGTCTTCGGGGAACCATAATGTCGGCGTGAGATTAGGATAAGCTCATGAGGTCGTCCTCATAAAAAAGGGAAAAAGAGAAAAAAGATTAGCAAACAAGTATGATGTAATTGCGTAGTTTTTAGTGAACATTTGATACGATAGTGAATATTTTCTTTTACATTCTCTTTGTGTAATTATCTACTAGCAGATCGATTTGAGCAAATGGCTGTATAATGGGAGGAAAGGAATAAAGATATAGTAACAGAGAGCGATGAAGACAGATGACCTGATCTATACGTAGAAGCAGAGATAGAGTGGCATGAGAGTATACTAAAAAAAGAGAAAAGAAGAAAAAATTGCGAGAATGTGACAAACAGAGAATTAGAGCAGGAGAAGAAAGAGAAACCGAAGAAGAGGCGACAGTGAATGACGACGAGAAGGAGGGAAAATTAGAGATGGGATTGAAGGAGAATAGAAGGGAACGAAAGAGAGAGAGAGAGGGCCAATGACGTCTGGAGAAGGGAGGATGATAACGGAGGGGATAGGGCGAAGAGAGAGTCGGCTCTTGACAAGTTAATCAAGTCCGCCGTTCGTCGTCATGGTGTCCTCCGTCATGTGCTCTCCTCTCTTGCTTTAACGTGCGCAGTAAACGCTGGAGACTCAGCAAGGTACCTTTATGATGTGATGTACATAATGATGGGACCACTGGGACGGAAGGCGGAGAGTAGAAATGGTTATATATGACATGTGACAAGAATAAGGAGACGAACAAAGTGAAGTCAAGAGGGCGAAGAGTAGAGGAACAAAGTAGCGAGTCCATGGGCATGAGGAAGGGAGAAGAGACGAGATTGGTCAAGAGCGATGATCGGAATAACATAAGAGGGGAGAGGAGAGAATGAGAAGGGAATAAGAACAGGAGATCAGAAAAGAAGGAAGAAAAGGGAAAAAAAGAGGTTCTCAAGTGATTGAGGAGAGGGATTGAAGAGAGAAAGATGGAAAGAAGTAACTGTTAATAGGAAGAGAAGGAGAAAAAACACACATAACACTCAAGGGAGAGCAGAGAGACTCTAAGAGGAAGAACGCGATGAAGAGACGAAGAATGAGACGAGAGTGAGTAGACCAGAGGTCATATCAACCTTCGACGTGAAATTCAAAACTAAATATCAGAGCGAAGAAGAAGGAGAGAGACCGAGGAGAGAGAAAGCAAGATACCACTGAACAGAGAAACTAATTACTTAGAAATAAAAACGAAGATGAAAAAAATAAACATTAAAAAATACAGAGAGGAGCCGAGAGAAGAGAGAAGAAATCTGAATTGACTAAGGGAAAAAATAATTTGTGTTAGCTATGAAGGGTTCATGAACCGTCTGCCTAATGAAGGTGGATCGAGAGAATGGAACTTCGGTGAATTCACAACACTGAGAGACGCAGTTCCACATCTATACATAACTGCGAAGGCGTGTGATTGAGTACTAAAGTATACTAGTGTGAATAGTAGTGTCTTCCTGCAGGATGTTCATGACTTTTCCATGACACTTCTTTTGATAAAGCTTGGTTGGATCAAAGCGAGGAATAGAGAAGGAGAGAGGAGACCGAGAACAGCTAGGAAGCGTAAGAAGGAAAAAGTTGGAGAGAGAGCTGTCAATAGCTGTAGAGCGAAATGCCTGCAGAGTAGGGAGATAAAGTGGTAAATTTTTATCCGAGCATGGGAACGGATGTCTCTTGTGCAATACTCATGCCCAATATTTCTATCTGTTTATATTATGGCTTTCTTTCTCTTTTCTGTGTCCCAAATGGTGAGCGTATAATGAGTCATTCCTCATACGTATTCTCATGGGATATCTTCACCTTGTGTGTGACGAGTGCGATTTAGTGTGTAGTTGGTCGTCTTTTCGGAATTACTGATAGGAGAGGAAAAAATAACACTTAATCTATATGCTCTATGATGCTCTTGACTGTCCTCGATTTCCTCGTGTGTGACGTTATTGCGTAAAGAATGTACACATGCACACACGCGAATTAATATGTGACCAGTGCATTACCGTACACGCAACAATCATCAACAAATACGCATACCAAACACATGCGAAAATAAATACACATTAATTGACCCCCCCCGCCACACACACAACTAGCACAGGGACAAAAGAGTAGCTACATACATACCGAAGGTGACCGCTACATGCGAAAATAAGAAGCTCAGCAGAGAGCATATACCACCCGAAGCACACGCCAGAAAGAAAGAACGCGTAACGACCCTTAACACACACACACACACACACCACAACACACACATCACACACACAGATACATATATACTCACTTACATCATCCTTGCTTTTCCATGACTTAAAAAAAATCATTTATACAGCTATGACAAAGCAAACATTCCATTCCTATACTGACGGCAGCTCCTTTAAGAGAACGGGAAGACATAAATAATTTTCTCTGAACTAAACTTAAAAGCAAAGTTTGCCACAGAGCTAAATTTATTGGATTCTAGCTCAGTCACGGAGACGCAAAGGGAGATACGAACAAAAGCGATGTTTATAATAGTTTATGCTAGTTAGTTTCCCATTTTCTATGATGTGAAATATTGAAAAAGTGGCGATTTTTCTTATAGCAATTGACTTAAAAAGCTAAAAAAATAATAATATAAGGGTTTATTTTCCGTGTAAACATCGTGCGGTTGACGTATTCATTTACCGTTTATAAATGCGATTGAGGTAAGATCTTCAAACAACGACAAAGAAAAAAGAAAATAAGAAAAAAATAAGAGCAATTCAGCATCTTAAAGAAACCATAACACGAGGGAATTTATGATGCCAAAGAAAACGTCACCGACTTCTACCTCGCTGCGGCCCTGACGTCGTAATTGGATCCTCAAGGAATCAATTTTCTCAAGGAGTGATTTCGTCTTTCTTATGGTAATATATATTTTTTTCTTTTTTTATTTCTTTTCCTGCTCTTCTTTTCCTGCTATTTCTTCTCTCGACTCTTCGATCTATTTCTCTATCTCTATTAAGTATTTTATTCTCCTCTTCATCTTCTCTATCTATCACTATCTCTATCTCTATTTCTATTTTATTTTTTCTGATCCTTCTCTCTCTCTATCTATTTTATCTATCTATATATCTCTATCTCATCCTCTCTACCTCTTCCTCTACCTCGTCAGCTCTCTCGCCTCTCTACCTACTACCTTGCCAGAGGAAAAGGATAAGTTGTAAAAGTAAGCAACAATACCACATGATTGCCCAATTAGGAATATGTGGTGTGTGTGTGAAATGAACATGAGCGATGATGATTATCGATTAAAGTGATTCCTGAGTTCAATATCGTGGTCCATAGTTTCCACATTCAATATGATAGTCAGGAACAAGGTAACAAGTTCTTCTAATTCGTCGGCTGCTTATTATGCTCCGTCAGCTCGTCTTACTGTTTGTCTTAGGAGTTGCAGGAGATGCCATCTTGACGCTAATTACTGTCGAGGTTGTTCTGACAGGATGTTTGTCTGTCTTTTTTTTTTTCAAGAGGATTTTCAAGTTACTCTTCGAGACTACTCTTCCCTGTGTGAGGCGAAAGTAATCGAGTGACGAGTGAAATTCGTGTTCTTTTTGGTTACGGTCGAGTATTTTTGATGGTCTTTACGGGAATGCAAGAGTTTTTTGTTTTGTTTTTTAAGGGATCGTTCTTAATGGGTGACTGCCTTTTTTTTTGGGGGGGGGGGGTTGTTCCTTGCTAACTTTCCAATGTGTGTCTTGAAAGCCAAAAGCCTAAGACAGGTCCCAGTATTTCTCCTTAGTCTGTTTTTTTTTCGTCTTTTCTTAGTTTTTTTTTTTTTTTTTTTTTTTGGGGGGGGGGGGGGAGCAAAAAGAGAATTTATTTCTTTTTCGTTTTTTTTTTTTTTTTATAGAAATATCTATAACCTATGATTATTTTTTCCTCTGGTAGCGTCATGAGCTTCGTCTTTGTTCAATATTGCAGAATATGGAAAGGTGCCATCATATGCCAGAAAACATCATACGGTTGCCTTTGGCTGATCATTCGCTGCACCAAGGAAACTGAAAGATGCTGCCAACCTTTCAAGACAGACAGTAGCACGTTGGACAGCAGGCAGCAGTTGAAGTTATACATGTCACCAGACAGTGCTGGTACATAACAGGAGATATTTAGACCTAATAAATACTCGCGTTCTGTCACGTAACAACATAAACAACATATGTACTGGTTGGCGAGTAAAAGTAAAAAGACGGAGAGAGTGGAGAACTAGAACAACTAGAATAAGCGAAGCGGAGCAGTTATTAATTTATATATTACTATTACTATTATTTATCATTTTCTTATAGCATTAAACTATGGACGACTTCTGTCTAGCGAGAAATAACGACAAAAAATGGGCAGCGTGACGTGACGAGTCGCGACGAAGGGCGAGAGGCGCCGGCGGAAGAAGCGGATGGAGGACCGTCGTGAAAGGGATCCAGGGACGGGCTGCATTCTCCTCAGGAGGCCGACAGCTTTCTTCCGGATGCACCAAATATTAACATTTTTTAAGCGAACTGGAAGAAAACATTAAACAAAGGTAAGAAAAAAAGTAACAACACGATCACGAGTTCCGAGAGAAGTTTGTAACGACTTTTGAACATTTTATTAAAATATCTAAATCGTTGTGGTGCAAGCTTTTCTCTGCTCTCTTATCTATATCTTTATTTATCTATCTATATCTATATCTGTTTATCTTGCAGTTGTGCTCTCGCTCTCGCTCTCGTTCTCTCTCTCTCTCTCTTCTCTCTCTCTCTCTCTCTCTCTTTCTTTCTCTCTCTCTTCTCTCTCTTTCTCTCTCTCTCCCTCTCCTTCACACCTCATGGCCTCTCCCTCTCCCTCATCCTTCTTCCAATCTCCCTTCATCCCTCTCCCTTTCTCCCTTCCCTCTCTCCCTCATCCCTCAATACCCTCTCCTTTCCCTCCCCCTTTCCCTCTCATTCATCCCTCTCCCTTTCCCTCCCCTCTCCCTCATCCCTTTCCCTTTCCGCTCATCCCTCTCACCCCTCCTTTCCCTCTCCCTCATCCCTCTCTCTCATCCCTCTCCCGTTTATGCAAAGCCTCCAGCAGGTAAAGGAGGAGACAGCGCCCGCGCAACCTCCAAGGGCAGCGTCCGAGTCCCCGCGACTGGCAGAGTACCAAAACTAACGTCGAAATATGAGTCCTCGAGGGAAAATTAAGAAAGTTTTATAGATTCGCCTCAAGTGGCCTCCTGATTGCCCGTGTGGTCGCCGTCGGCCGCGGGGGTCTGCTTCGCCCCTTCGAGCGACAACCGTCCCCCCCCCTCCGCCTCGCTCCCCCGCCCCTCTCATCGAAGGTTGCGAAAAGAGGAGCGAGCGTCGTGGGAGGCTGCGAGAACTCGTCTTCGGTTTGGTCCTTGTGGTAGGGTTGGTGTTTGTTTATTTGCTTGTGCTGGCTTTCTGTTAATCGGTCTCTCCTCCTCTCTCTCTCTCTTCTTCTTCTTATCCTCACCTTCTTCCTTTTCTGCCTTCTTCTTCTCTTCTTCTCCTCCTTTCCTTCTTCTCTTTCTTCTCCTCCTCCTCCTCCACCTAACTCCTCCTCCACCCAACTCCCTACTCCCTACTACCTACTCCTCCTCTTCCTCCTCCCTCCTACTCCTTCTCCTCCTCCTACTCCTACTCCTCCTCCCTCTCCCCCTTCTCCTTTTTTCTGCTTCTCCACATTTTTGTTCAGACGTCATGTACTTTTTCTTCCTTTCTCTCGGCTCTTAACTCCTTCTCCGACTCTTCTCTTCCCTGTTCGCTCCTCCTCCTACTCCTTCTCCTACCTCCTCCTTTCTCCTCCTACCCTCCTCCTTCCCCTCCTTCTCTCTTTTTTTTGCTTCTTCTCCACATTTTTCTTTTATTTCCTTTCATGTACTTTTCTCCTTTCTCCGGCCTGCCATGCGCTCACGCCCTGGCGCGCTGGGCAGGAATCCCCCCCCCCCCCCCCCCCCCCCCCCTCACGAGGAATTTTTAACACGTCAAGTCTTAGCAGAGTTAACATCATGGCCGAAATAATCTTTGGCTTACTTTCTCTCTGGTTGGCGTTTTCTTTTCTTTGTACGTCCGAGAGAGAGAGAGAAAATATGAGAGGGAGAGAGAGAAGAGAGAGAGAGAGAAGAGAGAGAGAGAGAGAGAAGAGAGAAGAGAGAGAGAGAGAGAGAAAGAGAGAGAGAGAGAGAGAGAAGGTCCTTAGTCGAAAATATCTTGTATATTCCCCTTGTATGTACATGTATGTATATCTTATATTTCATCGTACTTCTTTCTATATCTCTCCGGTTCTATGTATATAAATATTTCCTTTTGTTGTTGTTAAAGTTTCGTGGATTTCATCAATACTTTTAACATACATAAGGAAAAAATCTAACATGTGTGGAGGATACACGTGCAGTACCTATAAATATAAGAGTGTTCGTATATAAACACACGAAAATTAACATCATTTTCCGACAAAGGAAAGAGAGAGAGAAAGAGAGTGGAAAAGAAGAGAGAAAAATGAAAATTCAAGGTATTCAAAAGGGTTCTTACATCTTCGAATGATCGTCAAAAGAATTGCGAAAAAGTTCCGCTGCCTTTTGAGGGGCATTTGGGCAACTTTGGGCCTTTCTCGGCTGGAAGTGGCGTCAAAGGAGCCGAATTTCTTCTCTACTTTCTGTCTTCTATTCTTGCTCTCTCTTTTACTCTTTTTTCTCTTTCTTGCTCTCTTTAATGCTCTCTTATCTCTCCTTTGCTCTTTCTCTTTATCTTTAATCTCTCTCTTCTCTCTCTCTCTCCTCTCTCTTTTTATCTCTCTCTCTTATATCTCCTCTCTCTCTCTCTCTCTCTCTCTCCTCTCTCTTTCTCTCTTTTTCTTTCTCTCTCTCTCTCTCTCCTCTCTCTCTCTCTCTCTCTCTCTCTCTCTCTCTCTCTCTCTCTCTCTCTCTCTTCTCTCTCTCTCTTCCTCCTCCCTCCTCCCCCCCTCTCTCTCTCTCTAATCTTTTCTGTCTCTGCCCTCCTTTTCTTTCTTCTCTTTCTCTTCTCAGTCCTGCCCTGCTCTCTTCTCTCTCTCTCTCTCTCTCTTCTCTCTCTCTCTCTCTCTCTCTCTCTCCTTCCTCTTCTCTCTCTCTCTCACCCTGGCCCCCCGCGGACCCTTTTCCCTCTCCCTCCTCTCGTCCTCTTCCCTCGCGAGCGTCTATGCATATCTTGGACATACGAATGACTGCCGAGGGAGTAGTAGTGTGAGCGCGGGTGGTCGCTCGCAGGGGAAGGCTGCAGTGCTTGACTTGCGGTACGTCTCTCCTTCTCCTCTCTCTTCTCTCTCTCTAATCTTCTCAGTGTCCCTCTGGGCCTGGCTTGCTCTTTCCTCTTCTCCTCAACACTCTCGGTAGTCTCTCGTCTCCCTCTCCTCGTCGTCCCCCTCACTCCAACTCTTTCTCTCCTCTCCACTACGTCTCTTTCCTCTCTCACTCCACTCTCTCTCTCTCTCTCCTCTCTCCCTCTCTCTTCCTCCCGCTCTCCTCTCCTCTCTCTCGCCGTCTCTCCATCTCTCTCTCTTCTATCTCTCCTCTTCCTCTCGTCTCGTAATCTTCTCAGCGTCTATGCCCCTGGCTGCTCTTTCTCCTCTCCTCACTCTCGTCTCCTCTCTCTCTCTCGCTTCTGCGCTCCTCCTCTCCCCGCCTCTCTACTCCTCCTCTCACATTCTTCCATCACCATCTCTCTCTCGTCTCCTCTCCACTCTCCCTTTCTCTCTCACTCAACTCACTCTCTCCTCCTCTCCTCCCTCTCCTCTCTTCTCTCCTCTCACTCTCCCTGCTCCGTCTCTCTCTCCCCTCCTTCTCTCATCTCTCTCTCTCTCTCTCTCTCCTCTCTCTCTCACCTCCCCTCCCACCCCCTCTCTTCATTCTGCTCTCTCCTCTAATCTTCTCAGGTCTCTGCCCTGCTCTTTTTTTTCCCTCCCCTTTCCTCTCTCTCACCTCTCTCTCTCTCTCTCTCCTCTCTCACTCTCTTCTTCTCTCCCTCACTCTCTCTTTCTCGTCTCATTCCTTCTCTCTCAACCTCACTCACTTTCAACTCACTTTCCTCTCGTCTCTCTCCTCTATCTCTCTCGCTCGTCTCTCTCTATCAGTCTCTGCCTCTCTCGTCTCTCGTCTCTCTCTCTCTTTCTCTCTCTCTCTCCCTCTCTCTCTCTCCTCTTCTCTCTGTCCCACCCATCTCTCTCCTCTCCCCTCTTCTTATTGAATTTTAATATCAAAATTCAGTTTAAATTGCTCTCTGATAACTCGAATCTACAAAAAAGGATTGGGATGTACAGTCTGTTTGCTAAAACATTTAGCGATGAAGCTTAAATTATCTTTAATAAGTCCAGAGATGGTTAAGAGATGCAAGTCCGAGGATAACAGGAGAGTACTTCGACGGTGTGAGGTGATAGCTAATCAGGTGGAGGACCCTACTGAACACGCAATAAAGTGACATTAAGTAAAGATTTATAACACGCGAAGGGTTTAATGGACACTGTAAACAATAATTCATAAATAAAAATCGACTGAACTTGAGTTGGGACAAAGGAGGTTGCATGCGGTGGTTCCTTCTCTTCGTTGCTCATTTTTGGGATACAATTCGGTTTTTCTGATGCACAATTTACGCTCAGGAAGTACCATTCACTCTCACACAATTCACATCTCAACTTACGACGTCACTAAGGGATTAGCGGCGCCAATCATTGTTTCAAAATTGGCTATAGCGGATGACGTTTTATGTCTAGAAGGAGCAATTTCAAAAGGCAACAAATAATAAACGAATAAATTTGTATGCGACATACTCATTTCTTAATGAACTTGGGGACCTAAAAAGAAAAAAAAAGATCACCTCAAATTACACAACTCTTATTAACAAACTGTTTTCTCTTTAATCTACACTCGAAGGATGTATTTTTTCCGTTCAGATTTAGTCTTTTCCATCAGCGCTAATGGAATGGGTAAGTGGATCCTGTCGACGGCATATCATCATGTTCAAATTTACCCTGTCATCGTCAGCCCTATGATAAGTGATGTGATAATGCATTACTGACATGCGTTCATGTGGTCGTGCGTTCATGCTTTTCAGTGATAATGGGCAGTTATCAGCATATGCGTGGGCTTCGTGAATCAGTTGTAGAATGTTATTAACCCATTCTCCACGGTGGCAAGGAGGAGGGGTTAAGAGAAGTAATATTCTGTGTGTGTGTGTGTTGTGCGTTGTTTGTGTGTGTGTGTGTGTGTGTGTGTGTGTGTGTGTGGTGTGTGTGTGTGTGTGTGTGTGTGTGTGTGTGTGTGTGTGTGTGTGTGTG